>OZ025249.1:16113425-16138566 GCA_964019135.1 Arenicola marina
GCAAGTCCACTTTACGTCCCTTCATCAGCATTAATCATAACGATGGCCATTGACGGCGTAAGCTCACTACCTTCTCTTATGGAAACCAACGCTTCTTCTGCGATCCTACAATGGAGATGGATGTGCATTTTTCTCAGAAAATTCTCACAAGCAGTGTCAACGGCCACCGCCAAAGAAAAAGTGGCGCTCCGGACGCTTCTATTGTCTCATATAATTTAGCGCTTGGGCTCCCTGTCGGTGGCACCGGTAAACGACTTGTGTACACACGTTTATGACGTTTCAAATCAGCACAAGTTTTCATTTTTGTGGCGGACAATTCAAGAATTTGAAATGTTTTGCTCATTGGCAGATAATTGGTGAGCGATATGGTAAGTGTTTATTGTCTGTTATGAAGCTTCAGGCCTTAGGTTTGTGTTCTTATACGCAAATTTGGCATTCAAAAACAGCGAAACAACTCCACATGCAACTTTAACTAAACATGCCAGCCCTTACCATTCCACATGATCTACAATGAGCGCCGCTTATTTTAATGACACAAACAAGTTTGATGCGAGCGATGAGAACCAACTCCAACTCT
This sequence comes from Arenicola marina, assembly GCA_964019135.1. Lineage (NCBI taxonomy): Eukaryota > Metazoa > Annelida > Polychaeta > Arenicolidae > Arenicola > Arenicola marina. Next base: position 16,114,003 of record OZ025249.1, read on the forward strand.
TGAGCATTGGAGGCCTCCTCGATTTAGCAGTGGGTTAGAGCGCTCGCACTCAGCGCTCTGGCCACCAGAGAGCCTAACAGCACGTGGATCGGTGGTTCGCACCCCGCTGTGTAATGTCTGTGTGGTCGCAGGATAACGATCCCATGTCCTTCTTTGCAAAGAGTAGGGGGTTACCCCGGGGACATGGCTCCGCTCTACTCTTCCTTTTCCTATTGACCCGATATGACAAAAAGTATTTAAAGCGTCCTGAATATACAACCAACAACTAAACTTCAGCATTGCCCTGACCATGACCAAAAGATTCCAATACCGGAAGCCGATAATCTGCTGGCATTAGCAGATGGGCTGGGCTGGGCTGGGCTGGGCTGGGCTGGGCTGGGCTGGGCTGGGCTGGGCTTGGCTGGGCTGGGCTGGGCTGGGCTGGGCTGGGCTGGGCTGGGCTGGGCTGGGCTGGGCTGGGCTGGGCTGGCTGGGCTGGCTGGGCTGGGCTGGGCTGTGCTGTGCTGTGCTGGGCTGGGCTGGACAACGGAGCGTGACTCAGTTGTGCACTGCGTAAACAAGAAGCCTAATAAGGCAGTAATATGCACGAACTTAAAGTAATATCGTTCTGACTCCTTCATGTTTGCACTGACATCGCTGTTGCCCATTCCTCCACCCCTTCCCCCTCCCCTTCCTTCCGTATGCCACCCTATCCCATTTTCCTGGCGGTGGCGAGCGAATTAACCTTTCCGAGGGTGTTCCTCAACTTGGCGTTTGAGGAAGGAAGCGAGAGGGGGGTCCCTATGTCATGGGAGTGATACCCTGCAGCACGTACGGGTTTGGTTTGATTAAAGGGCGAGGGTGGGGGTAGGGGGGGGGGGGCGGGTGTACAGATAAGGGGGGTTCGGGTGGAAAAAAGGTAGGATGGTGGTAGGCACACATTTGGCTACTAGTAAAAGTGTTGGGCAGTGTGTGGGAACTGTCAGGAGGGGGAGGGGGCAGTTCTCACTAGGAGCTAGCTTGGTGGGGAAATGCACACAAGTATAAGCTAGGAGGCCTAATTGAGCACGCGGTGCTTGTCCAGCCGCCCGCCCCAACTGCATGCTGGGAAGGAGGCGTGGGCGCGAATCTGAAAAAGGCGGGAAGGCTGGTCACGCGGGAACCGACGCCAGCCGGCCCTGGCACCGTCACTCCGTCACGCGACGCATTTTAATTAACGATAAGGTCTCCAAAGGGTCTTTAGCGAAGGGGTCAATCTGCCTGTCCTGCCGGCCAAGATGAATTGACTCAGTGATGGGGTTGTGTGCAGAATCAGGCTGCTGTTTGATGGGGACTGTGATTTATCGCAGAGACCGATCCCTATATTGCCCGTCAGCGCATGGTACCACCTCAATAGTATGAGACAGTGGCGGGCGTCCCATACATACGTCCAATATATATAACCTGCATATTTGATCTTCCTGTCAGGATTTCATCTTCTTGTAGTTATGAATAAATTCAGGTTATTTTGCAGGTATTGTCCGCCAATTCTCACAAAATTAAGTCTCGATGGTATTTATGATGAAATAAAAGATTTACGTTCACATCGTAAATTAATTAAGGAAAGGCCAATGCTATACAAAATAGGATGACGCCGGGGATATGTCAACCTAAATGTTAAGTCATTCAGCTTTTAGCATTAGATGGAACAGTAATATATGTACCGGTATGTTCTTATCACATCAAAATTACATACTGCAGTGATTTGTGATTGTGGTTTATTTGGTCTCGAACGCCCAAATGACAACATATAATCATACAAACAGTTTGCATGGTGCGCAGTAATTTGAAGAACATACATTTAGATGGTGGAACATAGACGATTTTCAATAAGATATATATGTATCTACGTAGCTTAACAATAATAACTTTAGACAAATATGATTCAAGTTGAAGGCTATCTTTAAAGGTACACTACACGCGTGAGCGGCTCTGGTTTTGTGCCGGCATAGACCATTCGGCCTTCATGTCCTGGTCTAGATTTACAGCGAAATCGGTCAAGAAACTACCTTCAATGACTGTTATTTGATTTTGCAATGTGTCATCTGCATCAGACGTGTGGTCAGGAAGCCCCAAGAGTCGTTTACAATATCTAACTTGAACTTTTTCGATAACCTTATACTCTTTAAACCTCCATATTTTAAAACCGTATGTTAATATTGGAATGATTGTTCTGTTGAATAAAGTAAAGGCTATATCTACAGGGAGACCGTGTGTTTTCTTGGCTAACTGGCAGACGCTAGACAGCGGTCTGTCGGCTTGTGCAGCTGTCGTTGCTGTAGCATTGCTCGAATTACAAATTTGGACGCTGTCCCAAAGTGCCGCACGTTTGCGAGAGAAGGCGTTATTGCGCACTACGTCAACACAACTGCCGACGTTTCTGCTGTGGCAAACTTGACCAAGATAAAACATACGGCGCATATAACTGATAAACATGTTGTTTCCAGCGATCCAAGGATCGGAAGCGGCAGGTCAGCGGGTTAAATAAGATACCGCGCATTCAGACTGGATCTACATTTCATCACGATTAGACGTTAAAGTAAAAAGCCAACTCTTCAGTAGTCTGAAAGCTGATAATAATCCAGCCCCGGGCGTGCCAAAGATCAAAGTGTGCCTACCACAGGCTGCGATGTCTTTTTACATTTGTGTTTTTTTTGTGAAAATGTGGGTTTGGTTTGCCCTGCCTAAACCCTCAATATGCTCAAAGGGTGTGCGCTTGTTTGAAAAGCCACGTCATAAGGGATATGGTGACTACAAAAGTCTGTAAATTTGGACTTCCATAAGAATATATACCGTCTATATTCGGTCTCCGACTTGAACCATAGGTCTACTGATTTCACAGCTAAACAGATGGAGCTCACCTGAACTGGTAAAAGAAATAGTTGCTTCTACTGGCGCTTGAAGTAAATGTACTGGGTTCTTAACGTTTAGTTACCGATCTAGCTCGTTTCTCTGTCGCACGCATGTTCCACTGAGGCTATGATCAGCTCTGGACAGGTTGTGCAGGATCTGTGGAGAGAAAAATTAATAGCTTCTGTAGCGACGGAGGGTACTGCTAATGAAGTGCTGCCACTCGAGATTATCATGAAACAAGCGACCTCTGGTGATGGATTGCTTCGTGATAGACATGTCCATGACGTCATGTCTGTCCCCCGGGGGACTTAACGTCATGGCGGAGATTGTGGCTTTGGGAAGCCATTGTGACTGGCCGGGAAATTTTTAATTTAGAAGCAGTGACCTAGGCTTATATCCATGATGACCAAATATTGCAAAGTACGCCACTGAGGCTAAGACGTGCAGTGGGAATTAACCATGGCGGGGCGTGGAATATGAAGATGTTATATTGGGTAGGAGGGGGAAGAGGGGCGCGGGGGGTGGGTGGGGGAGTGTACCGAGGTGAACTGGCGAGGGTACAAAGGTGAATGGGGGAGGGGTACCAAGGTGAATGAGGGAGGGGTACAAAGGTGAATGGGAGGGGGAGGGGGAGGGCAGGGGGTGGGGATAAACAAAACAGAACATGAAAGAGGGGGGTGGGGGGTGGGGTAGGAACATGTGTGAGGTGGGAAGTGAGGATGATGCTGTCACCCTCACCTATTTTAATTATAATATTGTCTGACGGCTGCCGAGATATTGATTGTTTATAAAAGCTTAATCGATTCACCTCACCCTATAAAATCACTACCATGAGATATAATGCTGGGCGTTGAATCGATCGCGCCGCCCATCATTGATAGTGGAAAATGCAAAGGTCAAGATGGCGCGGGACCCGTAGCGGTCATCTCCATTCTCCCTATAGAGGACGCTGCTGTGCATGCCCACACGCGCAACTTCCACTTCCGCTTTGGGTGCTTTCGGCAAGATATAGGTCAAGGTGGGCGCCCGCCAGGAGCAATGGGGGCAGCTTGATTTAATCTATTATATTAAAACCGTCAGGCTGGGTCAGTGGGTGAGGGAGGCATCAGTAAAAATATTTAATTTTCAGCAGGGCGAGGGTGTTAATGTTTGGGTTTCTACTACAATGATCGCTATCGATATTTCGCAAAAAATATGAAATGATGAAATGATTTGCTGCTGATGTTTTCGTCATCGCGATTTGGTTATCATTTGCCAAGGAATAAGTGTTTAATCTGCTATGTTTCTATCCAAGCTTTACAATTAGTGGGCCGGGGAGGGGCGGGGGGGCGGCGGTGGAGCAGGGAGGGGGCTGGGACGGGACACGGGGACGGGGGACAAAAAGCATATTCTTGAAGAAAAAGAGTTCAAACGATGGGGTTAAGGTAGGGGCGATTATCCGTCAAATCGTTAGGTATGAGTTTTTGGACATTTATATTGATCCAGTTGCCAACGGTGTAACTAATCGTATTCAATGTCTGGCATGCGTAACCGCGTGGGTTCTCTTGGGCAACGCTTCATTCGACATGTTTTCTGCCCAGTGGCTTACTCAAGTCGAACACGCTCACTGTCACTAGTCGGACTAAGACAAGTCTCTGTTGACCGGATATCCATTCCTCCTTCCTATTTCATCTGAGATTGTGAACTTTTTTTCAGTCATTAGGCGTTGGCACTGTGTCATGCATCAACAGTAGTGCCAAACAACATAAAAGCTAGGCCCACTGGTGACTGCGCCTCCGTCTCGGCAATGTCCTGCTTCCGTCCTGAAGTTCCCAGGACGAGAAAACTGGGGTCAATTAGCCATGAAACATGAATCAAGCGCACGGACATTGGCGCTGACTCCGCCGGGCTCAAACGCCGGGTTCAAACGCCGAGGCTAAAGTGAACTTAAGGGGAATAGGGCCAAAAGAAGACGCGTCATAGGTGCCCTACATGTAATATATTACGAAGTCCATTACGCAATTAAGGTTAGATAGATTTGATAAATTCTATGCAAATATATACAAATTACGTAAATATTTATGATATTATAATATTTATGTATATGTAGTAATATATCATATAAATATAACAGTATATGTAATAATGTATCATATAAATGTAACAGTATATGTAATAATATATTACATAATATAACTGCATATGCTATAAAATATATAATTACATCACTTATATGTGATATCATTTATTTCAGGGATGTTTGTGATCGAGATGTTTGTGATGGTTATCACATGTCGCTTTAGGGCTCATCTGGAGATTTAGATGTTTCACATGGTTTGTATAAATAAAGTTGATTATTTAAAACGTCAAAAAGCTATTACGATATCACAAATTGTTTTCAAAGTAATTAAGTGCTTATTATAAATGCAATATTTATGACCACGATTAATTAAAAATCATCTTTCGTGCCTTTTCATAGAATCCATCGGTCTCCATGGCCCTAAATTGGAACCATAAGCCAATTAATTACTCGGAAATTCTTTCATAATATCCAGTTACTCCATGACATAATGTTGATGTTTTGGAATTTATAGTAACCATTAGGTAGATCTAGGTTTATTAAATATACGAGACTTATTCCTTTCTTCTTGGCCTATATTTATCAGATGCTCAATGGATCTGCAAAGGGCACATTCTACGGTAGGTGAGCGGAGGCGTTTTCTTGTTCTGACATTACGACTTTCATTTGTGTAGAGGCAAGTCCACTTTACGTCCCTTCATCAGCATTAATCATAACGATGGCCATTGACGGCGTAAGCTCACTACCTTCTCTTATGGAAACCAACGCTTCTTCTGCGATCCTACAATGGAGATGGATGTGCATTTTTCTCAGAAAATTCTCACAAGCAGTGTCAACGGCCACCGCCAAAGAAAAAGTGGCGCTCCGGACGCTTCTATTGTCTCATATAATTTAGCGCTTGGGCTCCCTGTCGGTGGCACCGGTAAACGACTTGTGTACACACGTTTATGACGTTTCAAATCAGCACAAGTTTTCATTCTTGTGACGGACAATTCATGAATTTGAAATGTTTTGCTCATTGGCAGATAATTGGTGAGCGATATGGTAGGTGTTTATTGTCTGTTATGAAGCTTCAGGCCTTAGGTTTGTGTTCTTATACGCAAATTTGGCATTCAAAAACAGCGAAACAACTCCACATGCAACTTTGAGCGCCGCTTATTTTAATGACACAAACAAGTTGGATGCGAGCGATGAGAACCAACTCCAACTCTTGAGCATTGGAGGCCTCCTCGATTTAGCAGTGGGTTAGAGCGCTCGCACTCAGCGCTCTGGCCACCAGAGAGCCTAACAGCACGTGGATCGGTGGTTCGCACCCCGCTGTGGTAATGTCTGTGTGGTCGCAGGATAACGATCCCATGTCCTTCTTTGCAAAGAGTAGGGGGTTACCCCGGGGACATGGCTCCGCTCTACTCTTCCTTTTCCTATTGACCCGATATGACAAAAAGTATTTAAAGCGTCCTGAATATACAACCAACAACTAAACTTCAGCATTGCCCTGACCATGACCAAAAGATTCCAATGCCGGAAGCCGATAATCTGCTGGCATTAGCAGATGGGCTGGGCTGGGCTGGGCTGGGCTGGGCTGGGCTGGGCTGGGCTGGGCTGGGCTGGGCTGGGCTGGGCTGGGCTGGGCTGGACAACGGAGCGTGACTCAGTTGTGCACTGCGTAAACAAGAAGCCTAATAAGGCAGTAATATGCACGAACTTAAAGTAATATCGTTCTGACTCCTTCATGTTTGCACTGACATCGCTGTTGCCCATTCCTCCACCCCCTTCCCCCTCCCCTTTCTTCCGTATGCCACCCTAGCCCATTTTCCTGGCGGTGGCGAGCGGAATTAACCTTTCCGAGGGTGTTCCTCAATTTGGCGTTTGAGGAAGGAAGCGAGAGGGGGTCCCTATGTCATGGGAGTTATACCCTGCAGCACGTACGGGTTTGGTTTGATTAAAGGGCGAGGGTGGGGGTAGGGGGGGGGGCGGGTGTACAGATAAGGGGGGTTCGGGTGGAAAGAAGGTAGGATGGTGGTAGGCACACATTTGGCTACTAGTAAGAGTGTTGGGCAGTGTGTGGGAACTGTCAGGAGGGGGAGGGGGGCAGTTCTCACTAGGAGCTAGCTTGGTGGGGAAATGCACACAAGTATAAGCTAGGAGGCCTAATTGAGCACCCGGTGCTTGTCCAGCCGCCCGCCCCAACTGCATGCTGGGAAGGAGGCGTGGGCGCGAATCTGAAAAAGGCGGGAAGGCTGGTCACGCGGGAACCGACGCCAGCCGGCCCTGGCACCGTCACTCCGTCACGCGACGCATTTTAATTAACGATAAGGTCTCCAAAGGGTCTTTAGCGAAGGGGTCAATCTGCCTGTCCTGCCGGCCAAGATGAATTGACTCAGTGATGGGGTTGTGTGCAGGCATCAGGCTGCTGTTTGATGGGGACTGTGATTTATCGCAGAGACCGATCCCTATATTGCCCGTCAGCGCATGGTACCACCTCAATAGTATGAGACAGTGGCGGGCGTCCCATACATACGTCCAATATATATAACCTGCATATTTGATCTTCCTGTCAAGGATTTCATCTTCTTGTAGTTATGAATAAATTCAGGTTATTTTGCAGATATTGTTCGCCAATTCTCACAAAATTAAGTCTCGATGGTATTTATGATGAAATAAAAGATTTACGTTCACATCGTAAATTAATTAAGGAAAGGCCAATGCTATACAAAATAGGATGACGCCGGGGATATGTCAACCTAAATGTTAAGTCATTCAGCTTTTAGCATTAGATGGAACAGTAATATATGTACCGGTATGTTCTTATCACATCAAAATTACATACTGCAGTGATTGTGTGATTGTGGTTTATTTGGTCTCGAACGCCCAAATGACAACATATAATCATACAAACAGTTTGCATGGTGCGCAGTAATTTGAAGAACATACATTTAGATGGTGGAACATAGACGATTTTCAATAAGATATATATGTATCTACGTAGCTTAACAATAATAACTTTAGACAAATATGATTCAAGTTGAAGGCTATCTTTAAAGGTACACTACACGCGTGAGCGGCTCTGGTTTTGTGCCGGCATAGACCATTCGGCCTTCATGTCCTGGTCTAGATTTACAGCGAAATCGGTCAAGAAACTACCTTCAATGACTGTTGTTTGATTTTGCAATGTGTCATCTGCATCAGACGTGTGGTCAGGAAGCCCCAAGAGTCGTTTACAATATCTAACTGGAACTTTTTCGATAACCTTATACTCTTTAAACCTCCATATTTTAAAACCGTATGTTAATATTGGAATGATTGTTCTGTTGAATAAAGTAAAGGCTATATCTACAGGGAGACCGTGTGTTTTCTTGGCTAACTGGCAGACGCTAGACAGCGGTCTGTCGGCTTGTGCAGCTGTCGTTGCTGTAGCATTGCTCGAATTACAAATTTGGACGCTGTCCCAAAGTGCCGCACGTTTGCGAGAGAAGGCGTTATTGCGCACTACGTCACCACAACTGCCGACGTCTCTGCTGTGGCAAACTTGACCAAGATAAAACATATGGCGCCATATAACTGATAAACATGTTGTTTCCAGCGATCCAAGGATCGGAAGCGGCAGGTCAGCTGGTTAAATAGGATACCGCGCATTCAGACTGGATCTACATTTCATCACGATTAGACGTTAAAGTAAAAAGCCAACTCTTCAGTAGTCTGAAAGCTGATAATAATCCAGCCCCGGGCGTGCCAAAGATCAAAGTGTGCCTACCACAGGCTGCGGTTTCTTTTTACCTTTGTGTTTTTTACATTCACAGTAATGCCAACGGAGTTAACAACAAAGAGATCTGACACTCAGAAGCCGCTGTGGAGTTGGACTGAAGAAGACTATGGCTCGCAGTCCGATGTTCCTGTACTGTTACTAAAGGACGAATCCAGTGCGTAGCTTACATATAGGAAGCAGTGCGCTAGTATGTGCACCGAGAGAGACTTGTGAAAATGCGGGTTTTGGTTTGCCCTGCTTAAAACCTCAATATGCTCAAAGGGTGTGCGCTTGTTTGAAGACCCACGCCATAAAGGGATTTGGTGACTACAGAAGTCTGTAAATTTGGACTTCCAAAAGAATATATACCGTCTATATTCGGTCTCCGACTTGAACCATAGGTCTACTGATTTCACAGCTAAACAAATGGAGCTCACCTGAACCTGGTAAAAGAAATAGGTGCTTCTACTGGCGCTTGAAGTAAATGTACTGGGTTCTTAACGTTTAGTTACCGATCTAGCTCGTTGCTCTGTCGCACGCATGTTCCACTGAGGCTATGATCAGCTCTGAACAGGCTGTGCAGGATCTGTGGAGAGAAAAATTAATAGCTTCTGTAGCGACGGAGGGTACTGCTAATGAAGTGCTGCCACTCGAGATTATCATGAAACAAGCGACCTCTAGTGATGGATTGCTTCGTGATAGACATGTCCATGACGTCATGTCTGTCTCCCGGGAGACTTAACGTCATGGCGGAGATTGTGGCTTTCGGAAGCCATTGTGACTGGCCGGGAAATTTTTAATTTAGAAGCAGTGACCTAGGCTTATATTCATGATGACCAAATATTGCAAAGTACGCCACTGAGGCTAAGACGTGCAGTGGGAATTAACCATGGCGGGGCGTGGAATATGAAGATGTTATATTGGGTAGGAGGGGGAAGAGGGGCGCGGGGGTTGGGTGGGGGGGGGGGGGTGTACCGAGGTGAACTGGGGAGGGTACAAAGGTGAATGGGGGAGGGGTACCAAGGTGAATGAGGGAGGGGTACAAAGGTGAATGGGAGGGGGAGGGGGAGGGGGTGGGGATAAACAAAACAGAACATGAAAGAGGGGGTTGGGGGGTGGGGTAGGAACATGTGTGAGGTGGGAAATGAGGATGATGCTGTCACCCTCACCTATTTTAATCATAATATTGTCTGACGGCTGCCGAGATATTGATTGTTTATAAAAGCTTAATCGATTCACCTCACCCTATAAAATCACTACCATGAGATATAATGCTGGGCGTTGAATCGATCGCGCCGCCCATCATTGATAGTGGAAAATGCAAAGGTCAAGATGGCGCGGGACCCGTAGCGGTCATCTCCATTCTCCCTATAGAGGACGCTGCTGTGCATGCCCACACGCGCAACTTCCACTTCCGCTTTGTGTGCTTTCGGCAAGATATAGGTCAAGGTGGGCGCCCGCCAGGAGCAATGGGGGCAGCTTGATTTAATCTATTATATTAAAACCGTCAGGCTGGGTCAGTGGGTGAGGGAGGCATCAGTAAAAATATTTAATTTTCAGCAGGGCGAGGGTGTTAATGTTTGGGTTTCTACTACAATGATCGCTATCGATATTTCGCCAAAAATATGAAATGATGAAATGATTTGCTGCTGATGTTTTCGCCATCGCGATTTGGTTATCATTTGCCAAGGAATAAGTGTTTAATCTGCTATGTTTTTATCCAAGCTTTACAATTAGTGGGCCGGGGAGGGGCGGGGGGGGGGCGGTGGAGCAGGGAGGGGGCTGGGACGGGGAGGGGGCTGGGACGGGACACGGGGACGGGGGACAGAAAGCATATTTTTGAAGAAAAAGAGTTCAAACGATGGGGGTTAAGATAGGGGCGATTATCCGTCAAATCGTTAGGTATGAGTTTTTGGACATTTATATTGATCCAGTTGCCAACGGTGTAACTAATCATCTTCAATGTTTGGCATGCGTAACCGCGTTGGTTCTCTTGGGCAACGCTTCATTCGACATGTTTTCTGCCCAGTGGCTTACTCAAGTCGAACACGCTCACTGTCACTAGTCGGACTAAGACAAGTCTCTGTTGACCGGATATCCATTCCTCCTTCCAAATTTCATCTGAGATTGTGAACATTTTTTCAGTCATTAGGCGTTGGCACTGTGTCATGCATCAACATCAGTGCCAAACAACATAAAAGCTAGGCCCACTGGTGACTGCGCCTCTTCGTCTCGGCAATGTCCTGCTTCCGTCCTGAAGTTCCTAGGACGAGAAAACTGGGGTCAATTAGCCATGAAACATGAATCAAGCGCACGGACATTGGCGCTGACTCCGCCGGGCTCAAACGCCGGGTTCAAACGCCGAGGCTAAAGTGAACTTAAGGGGAATAGGGCCAAAAGAAAACGCGTCATAGGTGCCCTACATGTAATATATTACGAAGTCCATTACGCAATTAAGGTTAGATAGATTTGATAAATTCTATGCAAATATATACAAATTACGTAAATATTTATGATATTATAATATTTATGTATATGTAGTAATATATCATATAAATATAACAGTATATGTAATAATGTATCATATAAATGTAACAGTATATGTAATAATATATTACATAATATAACTGCATATGCTATAAAATATATAATTACATCACTTATATGTGATATCATTTATTTCAGGGATGTTTGTGATCGAGATGTTTGTGATGGTTATCACATGTCGCTTTAGGGCTCATCTGGAGATTTAGATGTTTCACATGGTTTGTATAAATAAAGTTGATTATTTAAAACGTCAAAAAGCTATTACGATATCACAAATTGTTTTCAAAGTAATTAAGTGCTTATTATAAATGCAATATTTATGACCACGATTAATTAAAAATCATCTTTCGTGCCTTTTCATAGAATCCATCGGTCTCCATGGCCCTAAATTGGAACCATAAGCCAATTAATTACTCGGAAATTCTTTAATAATATCCAGTTACTCCATGACATAATGTTGATGTTTTGGAATTTATAGTAACCATTAGGTAGATCTAGGTTTATTAAATATACGAGACTTATTCCTTTCTTCTTGGCCTATATTTATCAGATGCTCAATGGATCTGCAAAGGGCACATTCTACGGTAGGTGAGCGGAGGCGTTTTCTTGTTCTGACATTACGACTTTCATTTGTGTAGAGGCAAGTCCACTTTACGTCCCTTCATCAGCATTAATCATAACGATGGCCATTGACGGCGTAAGCTCACTACCTTCTCTTATGGAAACCAACGCTTCTTCTGCGATCCTACAATGGAGATGGATGTGCATTTTTCTCAGAAAATTCTCACAAGCAGTGTCAACGGCCACCGCCAAAGAAAAAGTGGCGCTCCGGACGCTTCTATTGTCTCATATAATTTAGCGCTTGGGCTCCCTGTCGGTGGCACCGGTAAACGACTTGTGTACACACGTTTATGACGTTTCAAATCAGCACAAGTTTTCATTTTTGTGGCGGACAATTCAAGAATTTGAAATGTTTTGCTCATTGGCAGATAATTGGTGAGCGATATGGTAGGTGTTTATTGTCTGTTATGAAGCTTCAGGCCTTAGGTTTGTGTTCTTATACGCAAATTTGGCATTCAAAAACAGCGAAACAACTCCACATGCAACTTTAACTAAACATGCCAGCCCTTACCATTCCACATGATCTACAATGAGCGCCGCTTATTTTAATGACACAAACAAGTTTGATGCGAGCGATGAGAACCAACTCCAACTCTTGAGCATTGGAGGCCTCCTCGATTTAGCAGTGGGTTAGAGCGCTCGCACTCAGCGCTCTGGCCACCAGAGAGCCTAACAGCACGTGGATCGGTGGTTCGCACCCCGCTGTGGTAATGTCTGTGTGGTCGCAGGATAACGATCCCATGTCCTTCTTTGCAAAGAGTAGGGGGTTACCCCGGGGACATGGCTCCGCTCTACTCTTCCTTTTCCTATTGACCCGATATGACAAAAAGTATTTAAAGCGTCCTGAATATACAACCAACAACTAAACTTCAGCATTGCCCTGACCATGACCAAAAGATTCCAATACCGGAAGCCGATAATCTGCTGGCATTAGCAGATGGGCTGGGCTGGGCTGGGCTGGGCTGGGCTGGGCTGGGCTGGGCTGGGCTGGGCTGGGCTGGGCTGGGCTGGGCTGGGCTGTGCTGGGCTGGGCTGGACAACGGAGCGTGACTCAGTTGTGCACTGCGTAAACAAGAAGCCTAATAAGGCAGTAATATGCACGAACTTAAAGTAATATCGTTCTGACTCCTTCATGTTTGCACTGACATCGCTGTTGCCCATTCCTCCACCCCCTTCCCCCTCCCCTTCCTTCCGTATGCCACCCTATCCCATTTTCCTGGCGGTGGCGAGCGGAATTAACCTTTCCGAGGGTGTTCCTCAACTTGGCGTTTGAGGAAGGAAGCGAGAGGGGGTCCCTATGTCATGGGAGTTATACCCTGCAGCACGTACGGGTTTGGTTTGATTAAAGGGCGAGGGTGGGGGTAGGGGGGGGGGGCGGGTGTACAGATAAGGGGGGTTCGGGTGGAAAAAAGGTAGGATGGTGGTAGGCACACATTTGGCTACTAGTAAAAGTGTTGGGCAGTGTGTGGGAACTGTCAGGAGGGGGAGGGGGCAGTTCTCACTAGGAGCTAGCTTGGTGGGGAAATGCACACAAGAATAAGCTAGGAGGCCTAATTGAGCACGCGGTGCTTGTCCAGCCGCCCGCCCCAACTGCATGCTGGGAAGGAGGCGTGGGCGCGAATCTGAAAAAGGCGGGAAGGCTGGTCACGCGGGAACCGACGCCAGCCGGCCCTGGCACCGTCACTCCGTCACGCGACGCATTTTAATTAACGATAAGGTCTCCAAAGGGTCTTTAGCGAAGGGGTCAATCTGCCTGTCCTGCCGGCCAAGATGAATTGACTCAGTGATGGGGTTGTGTGCAGAATCAGGCTGCTGTTTGATGGGGACTGTGATTTATCGCAGAGACCGATCCCTATATTGCCCGTCAGCGCATGGTACCACCTCAATAGTATGAGACAGTGGCGGGCGTCCCATACATACGTCCAATATATATAACCTGCATATTTGATCTTCCTTTCCTGTCAGGGATTTCATCTTCTTGTAGTTATGAATAAATTCAGGTTATTTTGCAGGTATTGTCCGCCAATTCTCACAAAATTAAGTCTCGATGGTATTTATGATGAAATAAAAGATTTACGTTCACATCGTAAATTAATTAAGGAAAGGCCAATGCTATACAAAATAGGATGACGCCGGGGATATGTCAACCTAAATGTTAAGTCATTCAGCTTTTAGCATTAGATGGAACAGTAATATATGTACCGGTATGTTCTTATCACATCAAAATTACATACTGCAGTGATTGTGTGATTGTGGTTTATTTGGTCTCGAACGCCCAAATGACAACATATAATCATACAAACAGTTTGCATGGTGCGCAGTAATTTGAAGAACATACATTTAGATGGTGGAACATAGACGATTTTCAATAAGATATATATGTATCTACGTAGTTTAACAATAATAACTTTAGACAAATATGATTCAAGTTGAAGGCTATCTTTAAAGGTACACTACACGCGTGAGCGGCTCTGGTTTTGTGCCGGCATAGACCATTCGGCCTTCATGTCCTGGTCTAGATTTACAGCGAAATCGGTCAAGAAACTACCTTCAATGACTGTTATTTGATTTTGCAATGTGTCATCTGCATCAGACGTGTGGTCAGGAAGCCCCAAGAGTCGTTTACAATATCTAACTTGAACTTTTTCGATAACCTTATACTCTTTAAACCTCCATATTTTAAAACCGTATGTTAATATTGGAATGATTGTTCTGTTGAATAAAGTAAAGGCTATATCTACAGGGAGACCGTGTGTTTTCTTGGCTAACTGGCAGACGCTAGACAGCGGTCTGTCGGCTTGTGCAGCTGTCGTTGCTGTAGCATTGCTCGAATTACAAATTTGGACGCTGTCCCAAAGTGCCGCACGTTTGCGAGAGAAGGCGTTATTGCGCACTACGTCAACACAACTGCCGACGTCTCTGCTGTGGCAAACTTGACCAAGATAAAACATACGGCGCCATATAACTGATAAACATGTTGTTTCCAGCGATCCAAGGATCGGAAGCGGCAGGTCAGCGGGTTAAATAAGATACCGCGCATTCAGACTGGATCTACATTTCATCACGATTAGACGTTAAAGTAAAAAGCCAACTCTTCAGTAGTCTGAAAGCTGATAATAATCCAGCCCCGGGCGTGCCAAAGATCAAAGTGTGCCTACCACAGGCTGCGATGTCTTTTTACATTTGTGTTTTTTTTGTGAAAATGTGGGTTTTGGTTTGCCCTGCCTAAACCCTCAATATGCTCAAAGGGTGTGCGCTTGTTTGAAAAGCCACGTCATAAAGGGATATGGTGACTACAAAAGTCTGTAAATTTGGACTTCCATAAGAATATATACCGTCTATATTCGGTCTCCGACTTGAACCATAGGTCTACTGATTTCACAGCTAAACAGATGGAGCTCACCTGAACCTGGTAAAAGAAATAGTTGTCTACTGGCGCTTGAAGTAAATGTACTGGGTTCTTAACGTTTAGTTACCGATCTAGCTCGTTGCTCTGTCGCACGCATGTTCCACTGAGGCTATGATCAGCTCTGGACAGGTTGTGCAGGATCTGTGGAGAGAAAAAATTAATAGCTTCTGTAGCGACGGAGGGTACTGCTAATGAAGTGCTGCCACTCGAGATTATCATGAAACAAGCGACCTCTGGTGATGGATTGCTTCGTGATAGACATGTCCATGACGTCATGTCTGTCCCCCGGGGGACTTAACGTCATGGCGGAGATTGTGGCTTTGGGAAGCCATTGTGACTGGCCGGGAAATTTTTAATTTAGAAGCAGTGACCTAGGCTTATATCCATGATGACCAAATATTGCAAAGTACGCCACTGAGGCTAAGACGTGCAGTGGGAATTAACCATGGCGGGGCGTGGAATATGAAGATGTTATATTGGGTAGGAGGGGGAAGAGGGGCGCGGGGGGTGGGTGGGGGAGTGTACCGAGGTGAACTGGCGAGGGTACAAAGGTGAATGGGGGAGGGGTACCAAGGTGAATGAGGGAGGGGTACAAAGGTGAATGGGAGGGGGAGGGGGAGGGCAGGGGGTGGGGATAAACAAAACAGAACATGAAAGAGGGGGGTGGGGGGTGGGGTAGGAACATGTGTGAGGTGGGAAGTGAGGATGATGCTGTCACCCTCACCTATTTTAATTATAATATTGTCTGACGGCTGCCGAGATATTGATTGTTTATAAAAGCTTAATCGATTCACCTCACCCTATAAAATCACTACCATGAGATATAATGCTGGGCGTTGAATCGATCGCGCCGCCCATCATTGATAGTGGAAAATGCAAAGGTCAAGATGGCGCGGGACCCGTAGCGGTCATCTCCATTCTCCCTATAGAGGACGCTGCTGTGCATGCCCACACGCGCAACTTCCACTTCCGCTTTGGGTGCTTTCGGCAAGATATAGGTCAAGGTGGGCGCCCGCCAGGAGCAATTGGGGCAGCTTGATTTAATCTATTATATTAAAACCGTCAGGCTGGGTCAGTGGGTGAGGGAGGCATCAGTAAAAATATTCAATTTTCAGCAGGGCGAGGGTGTTAATGTTTGGGTTTCTACTACAATGATCGCTATCGATATTTCGCCAAAAAATATGAAATGATGAAATGATTTGCTGCTGATGTTTTCGCCATCGCGATTTGGTTATCATTTGCCAAGGAATAAGTGTTTAATCTGCTATGTTTCTATCCAAGCTTTACAATTAGTGGGCCGGGGAGGGGCGGGGGGGGGGGGCGGTGGAGCAGGGAGAGGGGGCTGGGACGGGGAGGGGGCTGGGACGGGACACGGGGACGGGGGACAGAAAGCATATTCTTGAACAAAAAGAGTTCAAACGATGGGGTTAAGGTAGGGCGATTATCCGTCAAATCGTTAGGTATGAGTTTTTGGACATTTATATTGATCCAGTTGCCAACGGTGTAACTAATCGTATTCAATGTCTGGCATGCGTAACCGCGTGGGTTCTCTTGGGCAACGCTTCATTCGACATGTTTTCTGCCCAGTGGCTTACTCAAGTCGAATACGCTCACTGTCACTAGTCGGACTAAGACAAGTCTCTGTTGACCGGATATCCATTCCTCCTTCCTATTTCATCTGAGATTGTGAACATTTTTTCAGTCATTAGGCGTTGGCACTGTGTCATGCATCAACAGTAGTGCCAAACAACATAAAAGCTAGGCCCACTTGTGACTGCGCCTCTTCGTCTCGGCAATGTCCTGCTTCCGTCCTGAAGTTCCCAGGACGAGAAAACTGGGGTCAATTAGCCATGAAACATGAATCAAGCGCACGGACATTGGCGCTGACTCCGCCGGGCTCAAACGCCGGGTTCAAACGCCGAGGCTAAAGTGAACTTAAGGGGAATAGGGCCAAAAGAAGACGCGTCATAGGTGCTCTACATGTACTATATTACGAAGTCCATTACGCAATTAAGGTTAGATAGATTTGATAAATTCTATGCAAATATATACAAATTACGTAAATATTTATGATATTATAATATTTATGTATATGTAGTAATATATCATATAAATATAACAGTATATGTAATAATATATCATATAAATGTAACAGTATATGTAATAATATATTACATAATATAACTGCATATGCTATAAAATATATAATTACATCACTTACATGTGATATCATTTATTTCAGGGATGTTTGTGATCGAGATGTTTGTGATGGTTATCACATGTCGCTTTAGGGCTCATCTGGAGATTTTGATGTTTCACATGGTTTGTATAAATAAAGTCGATTATTTAAAACGTCAAAAAGCTATTACGATCCCACAAATTGTTTTCAAAGTAATTAAGTGCCTATTATGAATGCAATATTTATGACCACGATTAATTAAAAATCATCTTTCGTGCCTTTTCATAGAATCCATTGGTCTCCATGGCCCTAAATGGGAACCATAGGCCAATTAATTACTCGGAAATTCTTTAATAATATCCAGTCACTCCATGACATAATGTTGATGTTTTGGAATTTATAGTAACCATTAGGTAGATCTAGGTTTATTAAAGGTTTATTACGAGACTTATACCTTTCTTCTTGGCCTATATTTATCAGATGCTCAATGGATCTGCAAAGGGCACATTCTACGGTAGGTGAGCGGAGGCGTTTTCTTGTTCTGACATTACGACTTTCATTTGTGTAGAGGCAAGTCCACTTTACGTCCCTTCATCAGCATTAATCATAACGATGGCCATTGACGGCGTAAGCTCACTACCTTCTCTTATGGAAACCAACGCTTCTTCTGCGATCCTACAATGGAGATGGATGTGCATTTTTCTCAGAAAATTCTCACAAGCAGTGTCAACGGCCACCGCCAAAGAAAAAGTGGCGCTCCGGACGCTTCTATTGTCTCATATAATTTCGCGCTTGGGCTCCCTGTCGGTGGCACCGGTAAACGACTTGTGTACACACGTTTATGACGTTTCAAATCAGCACAAGTTTTCATTTTTGTGGCGGACAATTCAAGAATTTGAAATGTTTTGCTCATTGGCAGATAATTGGTGAGCGATATGGTAGGTGTTTATTGTCTGTTATGAAGCTTCAGGCCTTAGGTTTGTGTTCTTATACGCAAATTTGGCATTCAAAAACAGCGAAACAACTCCACATGCAACTTTAACTAAACATGCCAGCCCTTACCATTCCACATGATCTACAATGAGCGCCGCTTATTTTAATGACACAAACAAGTTGGATGCGAGCGATGAGAACCAACTCCAACTCTTGAGCATTGGAGGCCTCCTCGATTTAGCAGTGGGTTAGAGCGCTCACACTCAGCGCTCTGGCCACCAGAGAGCCTAACAGCACGTGGATCGGTGGTTCGCACCCCGCTGTGGTAATGTCTGTGTGGTCGCAGGATAACGATCCCATGTCCTTCTTTGCAAAGAGTAGGGGGTTACCCCGGGGACATGGCTCCGCTCTACTCTTCCTTTTCCTATTGACCCGATATGACAAAAAGTATTTAAAGCGTCCTGAATATACAACCAACAACTAAACTTCAGCATTGCCCTGACCATGACCAAAAGATTCCAATACCGGAAGCCGATAATCTGCTGGCATTAGCAGATGGGCTGGGCTGGGCTGGGCTGGGCTGGGCTGGGCTGGGCTGGGCTGGGCTGGGCTGGGCTGGGCTGGGCTGGGCTGGGCTGGGCTGGGCTGGGCTGGGCTGGGCTGGGCTGGGCTGGGCTGGGCTGGGCTGGGCTGGGCTGTGCTGGGCTGGGCTGGACAACGGAGCGTGACTCAGTTGTGCACTGCGTAAACAAGAAGCCTAATAAGGCAGTAATATGCACGAACTTAAAGTAATATCGTTCTGACTCCTTCATGTTTGCACTGACATCGCTGTTGCCCATTCCTCCACCCCCTTCCCCCTCCCCTTCCTTCCGTATGCCACCCTATCCCATTTTCCTGGCGGTGGCGAGCGGAATTAACCTTTCCGAGGGTGTTCCTCAACTTGGCGTTTGAGGAAGGAAGCGAGAGGGGGTCCCTATGTCATGGGAGTTATACCCTGCATCACGTACGGGTTTGGTTTGATTAAAGGGCGAGGGTGGGGGTAGGGGGGGGGGGGGCGGGTGTACAGATAAGGGGGGTTCGGGTGGAAAGAAGGTAGGATGGTGGTAGGCACACATTTGGCTACTAGTAAGAGTGTTGGGCAGTGTGTGGGAACTGTCAGGAGGGGGAGGGGGGCAGTTCTCACTAGGAGCTAGCTTGGTGGGGAAATG
The DNA here is from genome assembly GCA_964019135.1 of Arenicola marina. NCBI lineage: Eukaryota > Metazoa > Annelida > Polychaeta > Arenicolidae > Arenicola > Arenicola marina. The sequence goes on from OZ025249.1 coordinate 16,133,575, forward strand.
CACACAAGTATAAGCTAGGAGGCCTAATTGAGCACGCGGTGCTTGTCCAGCCGCCCGCCCCAACTGCATGCTGGGAAGGAGGCGTGGGCGCGAATCTGAAAAAGGCGGGAAGGCTGGTCACGCGGGAACCGACGCCAGCCGGCCCTGGCACCGTCACTCCGTCACGCGACGCATTTTAATTAACGATAAGGTCTCCAAAGGGTCTTTAGCGAAGGGGTCAATCTGCCTGTCCTGCCGGCCAAGATGAATTGACTCAGTGATGGGGTTGTGTGCAGGCATCAGGCTGCTGTTTGATGGGGACTGTGATTTATCGCAGAGACCGATCCCTATATTGCCCGTCAGCGCATGGTACCACCTCAATAGTATGAGACAGTGGCGGGCGTCCCATACATACGTCCAATATATATAACCTGCATATTTGATCTTCCTGTCAGGGATTTCATCTTCTTGTAGTTATGAATAAATTCAGGTTATTTTGCAGGTATTGTCCGCCAATTCTCACAAAATTAAGTCTCGATGGTATTTATGATGAAATAAAAGATTTACGTTCACATCGTAAATTAATTAAGGAAAGGCCAATGCTATACAAAATAGGATGACGCCGGGGATATGTCAACCTAAATGTTAAGTCATTCAGCTTTTAGCATTAGATGGAACAGTAATATATGTACCGGTATGTTCTTATCACATCAAAATTACATACTGCAGTGATTGTGTGATTGTGGTTTATTTGGTCTCGAACGCCCAAATGACAACATATAATCATACAAACAGTTTGCATGGTGCGCAGTAATTTGAAGAACATACATTTAGATGGTGGAACATAGACGATTTTCAATAAGATATATATGTATCTACGTAGCTTAACAATAATAACTTTAGACAAATATGATTCAAGTTGAAGGCTATCTTTAAAGGTACACTACACGCGTGAGCGGCTCTGGTTTTGTGCCGGCATAGACCATTCGGCCTTCATGTCCTGGTCTAGATTTACAGCGAAATCGGTCAAGAAACTACCTTCAATGACTGTTGTTTGATTTTGCAATGTGTCATCTGCATCAGACGTGTGGTCAGGAAGCCCCAAGAGTCGTTTACAATATCTAACTTGAACTTTTTCGATAACCTTATACTCTTTAAACCTCCATATTTTAAAACCGTATGTTAATATTGGAATGATTGTTCTGTTGAATAAAGTAAAGGCTATATCTACAGGGAGACCGTGTGTTTTCTTGGCTAACTGGCAGACGCTAGACAGCGGTCTGTCGGCTTGTGCAGCTGTCGTTGCTGTAGCATTGCTCGAATTACAAATTTGGACGCTGTCCCAAAGTGCCGCACGTTTGCGAGAGAAGGCGTTATTGCGCACTACGTCACCACAACTGCCGACGTCTCTGCTGTGGCAAACTTGACCAAGATAAAACATATGGCGCCATATAACTGATAAACATGTTGTTTCCAGCGATCCAAGGATCGGAAGCGGCAGGTCAGCTGGTTAAATAGGATACCGCGCATTCAGACTGGATCTACATTTCATCACGATTAGACGTTAAAGTAAAAAGCCAACTCTTCAGTAGTCTGAAAGCTGATAATAATCCAGCCCCGGGCGTGCCAAAGATCAAAGTGTGCCTACCACAGGCTGCGGTTTCTTTTTACCTTTGTGTTTTTTACATTCACAGTAATGCCAACGGAGTTAACAACAAAGGGATCTGACACTCAGAAGCCGCTGTGGAGTTGGACTGAAGAAGACTATGGCTCGCAGTCCGATGTTCCTGTACTGTTACTAAAGGACGAATCCAGTGCGTAGCTTACATATAGGAAGCAGTGCGCTAGTATGTGCACCGAGAGAGACTTGTGAAAATGCGGGTTTTGGTTTGCCCTGCTTAAAACCTCAATATGCTCAAAGGGTGTGCGCTTGTTTGAAGACCCACGCCATAAAGGGATTTGGTGACTACAGAAGTCTGTAAATTTGGACTTCCAAAAGAATATATACCGTCTATATTCGGTCTCCGACTTGAACCATAGGTCTACTGATTTCACAGCTAAACAAATGGAGCTCACCTGAACCTGGTAAAAGAAATAGGTGCTTCTACTGGCGCTTGAAGTAAATGTACTGGGTTCTTAACGTTTAGTTACCGATCTAGCTCGTTGCTCTGTCGCACGCATGTTCCACTGAGGCTATGATCAGCTCTGGACAGGCTGTGCAGGATCTGTGGAGAGAAAAATTAATAGCTTCTGTAGCGACGGAGGGTACTGCTAATGAAGTGCTGCCACTCGAGATTATCATGAAACAAGCGACCTCTAGTGATGGATTGCTTCGTGATAGACATGTCCATGACGTCATGTCTGTCTCCCGGGAGACTTAACGTCATGGCGGAGATTGTGGCTTTCGGAAGCCATTGTGACTGGCCGGGAAATTTTTAATTTAGAAGCAGTGACCTAGGCTTATATTCATGATGACCAAATATTGCAAAGTACGCCACTGAGGCTAAGACGTGCAGTGGGAATTAACCATGGCGGGGCGTGGAATATGAAGATGTTATATTGGGTAGGAGGGGGAAGAGGGGCGCGGGGGGTGGGTGGGGGGGGGTGTACCGAGGTGAACTGGGGAGGGTACAAAGGTGAATGGGGGAGGGGTACCAAGGTGAATGAGGGGGGTGGGGTAGGAACATGTGTGAGGTGGGAAATGAGGATGATGCTGTCACCCTCACCTATTTTAATTATAATATTGTCTGACGGCTGCCGAGATATTGATTGTTTATAAAAGCTTAATCGATTCACCTCACCCTATAAAATCACTACCATGAGATATAATGCTGGGCGTTGAATCGATCGCGCCGCCCATCATTGATAGTGGAAAATGCAAAGGTCAAGATGGCGCGGGACCCGTAGCGGTCATCTCCATTCTCCCTATAGAGGACGCTGCTGTGCATGCCCACACGCGCAACTTCCACTTCCGCTTTGGGTGCTTTCGGCAAGATATAGGTCAAGGTGGGCGCCCGCCAGGAGCAATGGGGGCAGCTTGATTTAATTTATTATATTAAAACCGTCAGGCTGGGTCAGTGGGTGAGGGAGGCATCAGTAAAAATATTTAATTTTCAGCAGGGCGAGGGTGTTAATGTTTGGGTTTCTACTACAATGATCGCTATCGATATTTCGCAAAAAATATGAAATGATGAAATGATTTGCTGCTGATGTTTTCGCCATCGCGATTTGGTTATCATTTGCCAAGGAATAAGTGTTTAATCTGCTATGTTTCTATCCAAGCTTTACAATTAGTGGGCCGGGGAGGGGCGGGGGGGGGGGGCGGTGGAGCAGGGAGGGGGCTGGGACGGGGAGGGGGCTGGGACGGAACACGGGGACGGGGGACAGAAAGCATATTCTTGAAGAAAAAGAGTTCAAACGATGGGGGTTAAGGTAGGGGCGATTATCCGTCAAATCGTTAGGTATGAGTTTTTGGACATTTATATTGATCCAGTTGCCAACGGTGTAACTAATCGTATTCAATGTTTGGCATGCGTAACCGCGTTGGTTCTCTTGGGCAACGCTTCATTCGACATGTTTTCTGCCCAGTGGCTTACTCAAGTCGAACACGCTCACTGTCACTAGTCGGACTAAGACAAGTCTCTGTTGACCGGATATCCATTCCTCCTTCCAAATTTCATCTGAGATTGTGAACATTTTTTCAGTCATTAGGCGTTGGCACTGTGTCATGCATCAACATCAGTGCCAAACAACATAAAAGCTAGGCCCACTGGTGACTGCGCCTCTTCGTCTCGGCAATGTCCTGCTTCCGTCCTGAAGTTCCTAGGACGGGAAAACTGGGGTCAATTAGCCATGAAACATGAATCAAGCGCACGGACATTGGCGCTGACTCCGCCGGGCTCAAACGCCGGGTTCAAACGCCGAGGCTAAAGTGAACTTAAGGGGAATAGGGCCAAAAGAAGACGCGTCATAGGTGCTCTACATGTACTATATTACGAAGTCCATTACGCAATTAAGGTTAGATAGATTTGATAAATTCTATGCAAATATATACAAATTACGTAAATATTTATGATATTATAATATTTATGTATATGTAGTAATATATCATATAAATATAACAGTATATGTAATAATGTATCATATAAATGTAACAGTATATGTAATAATATATTACATAATATAACTGCATATGCTATAAAATATATAATTACATCACTTATATGTGATATCATTTATTTCAGGGATGTTTGTGATCGAGATGTTTGTGATGGTTATCACATGTCGCTTTAGGGCTCATCTGGAGATTTAGATGTTTCACATGGTTTGTATAAATAAAGTTGATTATTTAAAACGTCAAAAAGCTATTACGATATCACAAATTGTTTTCAAAGTAATTAAGTGCTTATTATAAATGCAATATTTATGACCACGATTAATTAAAAATCATCTTTCGTGCCTTTTCATAGAATCCATCGGTCTCCATGGCCCTAAATTGGAACCATAAGCCAATTAATTACTCGGAAATTCTTTCATAATATCCAGTTACTCCATGACATAATGTTGATGTTTTGGAATTTATAGTAACCATTAGGTAGATCTAGGTTTATTAAAGGTTTATTACGAGACTTATACCTTTCTTCTTGGCCTATATTTATCAGATGCTCAATGGATCTGCAAAGGGCACATTCTACGGTAGGTGAGCGGAGGCGTTTTCTTGTTCTGACATTACGACTTTCATTTGTGTAGAGGCAAGTCCACTTTACGTCCCTTCATCAGCATTAATCATAACGATGGCCATTGACGGCGTAAGCTCACTACCTTCTCTTATGGAAACCAACGCTTCTTCTGCCATCCTACAGATGGATGTGCATTTTTCTATCATTGACGATGGTGGTACACTATTTATCTGAAAAAAAATGTCTTGTCGTATGAGGACATAAATGACCGTACCATCTTCTATGGAATAAACGCGCCACACAGGGGCAGCGCCCCCCCCCCCCCGCCCTCCAT
>OZ025249.1:16138766-16237766 GCA_964019135.1 Arenicola marina
CGGGCGCGCGGGTTCAACGCTCTTTGACAACGATTGATACAAGCCTGACATAAAGGGTTCCATTAAGTTGCTCCAATCAGCGTGATAACGGGGAGATGTTATTCCAGCCATTTTCTGTTAGTTTACATCACTGGCTATAATTAATTACTTCAAATGACGCTGCGTTGTTATGTGTGCGTCTCTCGTAATGTGTGCTGTTAACTATGTGTCAGCAAATGGTAGCGGGCGGCCTCCGATTTATCCTCCGCCATCTCCAGTTCTCACAGCCAGACCCTTCATCGCACTCCCCCCGCCACACGATTACCGTCCGTGTAAAACGCAGACTTCGGCCATTTTATGTACATGCATACTGCATTGTACTGGAGAATTATCAGCGGTGATTGATGACGCCGTTTTACGTCATTATCATCTCAAACCGAAGTAGATCGGTCTTCTGTTGAACCCGAGACTCTCGCGAGAACACTGGCGCAATTGTGCTGGCCTATCGCACTCCTACTGACGTCACGCGGGTTCATTTTGGGTTGACCTGTTGAGGGTACGATCGCAAACTAGGGCAGCGGATGTCCCTCTAGCAGTAGCACAATGCATTGTTGGGGAGTGACGTCTGAGTTACAGATAGAGTAGTTCTCCATTACGCTATGGATCACTCTGGGGTATCGAATAATCGGACTGCTGTGCTTTTTAAGCCACCAACAGATCGTGATATAATTTACTAAATGGGAACCGGCCTCTGCGCCGAGTAAGTCCCACTCACTTGCTTCTTCGCTGTCTAAACCTCCCCGTATTCTGCATTTTTCTGGCACCGAGGGTTTTCGGCACGCAACGTATTTTTCTTCGTTATCGCATCTGGCGTCCTGCTTAGTTTTCTGGCGCCTTTGACAAGGTTTGTGATTTGTTGATGTGTCAAGCAATTGGGGTACAGCGAAAGAAACAGAGAGGTACAAGTTATGGGCGGACCGAAGACCTGTATTCATTGATGTTCGGTAGTCACTCGCGGAAACTTACGACGGCGTACTCCCTCAACAGAAATAGTTTTCATGCCATCCGTGTGTCATTTTGCTGGACGGCAAATGGCTTCCGCTCTTCTGGGTTTTCGATCAGTCACGTCAAGATTTTGGCCTCCGACCCTTGGCGAGTTCTTCCTTTCTGTGCGAGTCATGATTTGTTCGTCTTTTAGTTTTCTTTGGTTCTGCCTCTCAGAGACCCTGTAGCCCCAGCCAGTGTTGTTTTTTTGTTGTTCGCAATCTAAATGGAGCCAGTTAAGAGGACTCGTTCTCTTCCTTTACCTCGCCTTACGTCTTCAGTAACTAGCTACCAGTGACGTGGGAGAAGGGAGTGCCTGTTGGACTCCTAGGATACCTTGGTACCATGGTATCGGCACTGGGGTAGGCCGGTGTGTCGATAAGGGGAGGGGTAGGAAGTCTGGTTTTCAAACATCATAACAACGGAAACATGTGCTATAATTGCACATGGAATTGCACATGGCATATAACGAACACACTTAGCTCATAAACAAATTGGGGGAGTTTTCCTTTCTTTATATATAAGTTAGGAATTAATATTCTTAAGAAAGGAACAGGTTACAAGCTAGCCAACTGCTACTTTTACGTGGCCTATCTCGCTTACTATTACACACGATTTTTGCTTTATAGAAAGAGATTCCGTACTATATATACACAGTTTGGTAGCAGGTAGCCACCTGCGCCACTATAATAGTAATGGACACATCAGCTCTTTTATATCATTTCGCTGCAACCATCTGATGTGGCGTGTTCTAATGTAGTTATTTCTGGTTTGTGCCCTCACATTTGGCATAAAAGACAGCTGGGCATCTATTGTTCGATTATCTCATCAAACAATGGACAGTATATTCCATTGAATCGACGTATAAGCGTTAAAAGCGTCATGCATCCGATGGTCTCCGCGCACCAGCCTAGGCAATCAATATGAAATAACTAGAACATCATCAACTCTGCCATAAACCAATTATAATATATGTATCTATCCAGCAGTAACCAGATCATGATCTTAGTATTTGTGCGTGGCGTTAGCGCATCAACGCGTATTGCGGCTCAAACAGGCGTAAGGTATAATTACCATACACCATATACCAAGATCTTATATATGAATATTTATGTGAGCAAGTTGTTTAAAGCAGCAATTCATTCATTGATTCTGGCATCTATATAAATAGGTTTGTAACATACAAGGTAAATGTCTTTAAGCAATCTGTATTGCTTTGTTAAGGCTCTTTTCGATCTTTTCACGTTTACGTGATCTACCAACTGGTGGAATGGAGGTAATTAATTATCTGTTACATAATTTATGCAGATGTTGGATGACGTCCTCACCGGGACGTTGACCTCATCAGGCGGAAAGTAGGGACGACAGAAGGACATGACATTATCATATTTTTCATAGATTGGCCCAAGTTTGGAGTCTTTCCGGTTTGGATGTGGCCACAGGTGAGCAGCCAGCCGATAGCTCCAATGGAATAACCTTGATACGTCTCTAGCGGCATCAATGGCCCGTCACAACCCGTCGAAACAAACACCTAGCCTAACTGTACTCATCAGCAAAAATCTGAACCTTTACTTGTTTTCCCTCATTTCCGGAAAACAGTAGGTTCTAAATGATGCGGATTGAAAAAACCGAAACGCCGAAAAAACATTGTGCATGGTGTCTATCACCTCGCGTTGGTCGTTGGTCGTGTCACCTGAATAAGACACGAAAGGTCGAGCATGGGAGCCACGACGCTGCAACCCAAAGGCACGAACAGCAAAAATTAAGCCAATCAGGGATCGACTTGTAGTTGGGCCGGGACCTCGCTTCCTGCGGAAAGCAACCTTGGCCTGCCAGAAGGAATGGTTTTATGTTTTATTTGGCGCGCGGCCAGAAAAAAAGAGACGGTTGCCCAAGATCACGAAAAGGCATCGGGAAGGTTCATTCAAGGGGTCATTAACTACAACATGCGGGTTCAGGTTACTATGAAACTATTCCATTTAAGCGTTAGCGAATGATTAGCTTTAAATGATAACATTTTTTTAATTAGCCAATAAATCGTAGATTTATCAATCTGAATGCATGTATTTTACCAAGTGTTCTATTTTGACATCCTATTTGGTTAGTTTTTTTGTTTTTTGGGGGGGAAGGGGGGAGGGGGAATGAACCAAATGTAAAACATGTGAACCAGATGTGAAAAATTTCAATTGACTCGGACATAAATGGGCTGCCTTGTTCGAATGTCAAATAAACTCCGCGGCACCCCAGCAGCTCTGTGCCTTTGTGGGTGTTGTTTAGGGATGAAAGCAGTTGCTTAATTTCCGCGGAGTTGGTTCTGTCAAGAAGTCCATTCCCATTGCGGAGAGGATAAAACCGTCTTTGATATTGATATTTATGTGGTCAGCAAAAGACATTGGTTGAGACGCTCGGCAACAGGTCGTGATGAGAAAAAAAGGTATTCAAATTGTTTGAGTCCCATAAGCAGGTGACAAGACAGCTACATGCGCAGACATTAAGGGAACCAAATGGTGCGTGGGTCGATGGCTGGCGGTGAGGAGGGGGGGTAAATAGTTCCGACGTTACTTCTGCGTAGGAAGGAGGGGGTGAGGGAAAACAAAAATGAGCAATTGGTCTCCTGAGGTCAGGGAGCCTGCATGGGGGTAAGCGACGAATGGTGCCTGGGTAAAGTGGTTGTGAGAGGGTGGCAGTGGTGGTGTGGGGTGGGGGATCATGGATCAGGGGTCGGGGATCCTCGGGGGGGGGGGGGAGGGGGGGTGGAAGAGGCTTAGCTGCCAGGGAAGTGTTGCGGTTTCCCGCCAGGAGGCGCCACGCCATGCTATGCCATGCTGGCGGCCATCGGCAAGGTCTGACGCCGAAATGCCCCCGTGGTGTACCCCGGGGAGGAAGTAGGGTTCCAAACGCGCCGGGGAGGTACGGGGAGAGAGGCAAATGGGAGGGGAGGGGAAGGGAGGGAGGGGAGGGGATGAGGTCGAGTCGCCGGTTCTTTGTAACACGTGGGGGCCTCAAGGCGCGCACCCTTTTGACCCGCGGAGTCATTTCTGCCGCCGGAAGTGAGTGATATATGCCTCCCTGGACTCCGCCGTGATGGGCCACTTGTTACCGCAATTGTTTCGACACCGACTACGGACACTTGACAGGCTGGGCGACGGCACCCCGCGGCGTGTGTCATGCGGCGCCCTGACCGCCGACCCGACGCCGCGTTTGTGACCCAGCATTATGACCCATCCCGCCCGCCTGCCCGCCCTCCCGCGCACCCGCCGGACGACCCACCCGCCCACCCGCTCACCCGCGCACCCGTCAGGCCGCCAAATAGCCTAATGCGATCTCACCCCAAAGCTGACTTACCCTGCCTTGCCTTGCCCGTGCGCTATCCAACCCCTTCCTCCTCACACCTTCCTGGACACCTACCCTACCCATCTCATCTTTTGCTCTCCCTGCCCCAACAGCACGGATGACCTCCAACGCTGTATATAGTGGTGGCTGACCATGCGCCCTTATTATGAACTCTAATCAAGCAAGGTGGCTAGAGCCGTAAAGGGGTCAGCGTCAATTGAACTTTACGACGTCATTAAATGACGCCAAGAGGTCATCGAGGGACGGGATGATGACAGAGGAGGGGATGTGAAACCGGGAAGAGGGGGGGGGGACAAAGAGGAGGGGCGAGGAGACAAGAATAGGATCATTATGGCACAATGGGTAATAGATACAGAGGACGTGATGGAGGTGTGCCCAGCACGTGTTCCCGAATTGGTACTAACACAGATGGGACGTTCAGCTGAGAACAAGAGAAGTCTATTTCCTTTAAGACGTTTCTGCATCTCTGAGGCGTTTTATGTAGTCGCGGACAACATAAAACCGCTTCTACTACAGTAGAGCGGGAAACGAACCGGTAATAGCCATGCATACATTGACTGAACGGGGTCGTGAACCACGTGACCCCCACATGGCGATACAAAGGCAAATGTAGTGAACTGAACTAAACTATATATATCCGCGGAAAAAAAAGAAACGCATCGCTTATTACAGAAGTGGTATGTTAATAAATGAGGTATGGTCATATGACTGACACACAAAATAACATAAGCCAGGACTCGCAGCAAATAACAATTTAAAAATGTGATAACTATGCGTAAGTTGTTTTGCGAAAGTGATTGAAATCATATATTGCTTGGATAATAATATATGACGCAAATCAAAGTGGTGCGGTTTTTTTCCGTAAGTATGTATAATTACATCTGCATAACAGCAAATGAAATCCCTTATTCAATAATGTCGAAAAACCAAGTGGTGCGTTTTTTTTGCCGTAAGTATATAAATTTATATGCACATCAAATTTATTACATATGAATTCATTAAACTAAGCGTAACAATATTCTATCGCTTCATTACATCATTTTGAATGGACGTTAAGTTCAATCCAATGGACAACTTTTATTGCACACGGATTTGCTATGCCCAGTGTCGAATGTCGATTTCTCACATTCCCTGTCATTATTTTTTTCCACTATCTGTGTCGATGTCGCTTTTTCAGATCCTCAGTGTCGGAATTTAAGAGTCAATGTCGCGTGTCGGTATTTGCCCCTTCCAGACCCCTACTAGTAGTTAGTCTCATCAGTCTTCGACATCATAATGTTGAAGTTCTATCGTCATTTACGAAGCTGTGGAAGGAGGCGATATGTCCACAGAATGGCCTTCTCTCCCTTCAAAGCAGCCCCAGGTGGAGAACGATTAACACTCGGTAAATCTGTCTGGGAATCGGAAACAAGCGCCATTGCGAACCACTCTCCGCCACATATGGCCACCAGGTGGCGTTATAAATGAGTATGAAGTGAAACGGCCCAACCATCCTATTGCTGAACCTATCACCATGTAATTTTTGCCTCTATATCAATGATTGCACTTTCATTACCGATTTCGACGCGACACACAAACTAGGACCAGAGTGAGAAAATGAACTGTTCACATATTTGTATTGGTCCCGTTGTGCGGTGCGTTCCACGGCCAAGATGGCGGCGAGAGGGACGGATCACGTGGCGCTCGGGCTTCCGGTTCCGTTTGGTCTACCTGGTAGCCATGTGGACCAGCAGGAAGCATTCAGAGTGGAAACATGGAGGTGGGGGGCGAGGAGGTGGGGGGGGGGGCGCCATCCACTTTGGGTTAGGTAGGCTCAACGAACACCTTTTAACCCCGAGTCGCAAGGGAGGAAGGTTGTTCTAAAGCCGTTGTGATCAGTTGGTTAGTTGTATATTCAGAACGCTTTAACCACTTTTGGTCATATCGCGTCAATGAAACTTAGAGACTTGGAAGGATTGATGGAATTATTCACAATTGAAATAAATGAAGAGAATTAGCAACCGGAATGATGCCTGGACAATGAACAAAGACTGGGTGATATCCAAGGCAACAAGTAGGGGGGTCACGTGGCTGTTGTATCCAAGGCAACAAGTAGAAGGGTCACGTGGCTGTTGTCTAAAGTAACACTGTGGAAACATCGTTGGTTATTTGATTACCATTTTCTGGCAAACAGAAATCGGAGGGTCGCCATTCTGTCAATGACAGTTTGTGCGCTTAGCAGGCGCATGGTGGCATGAGTATCGATGGTGGACACGGGGAGACCGTTGTTCAATGTATGGGCTGGCTAAACATGATCCTCATACTAAATGGATCGCTTGCCCTAACAACCTCCCATGGCGTCGGCCATTACATACACCAAACCGTCACCAGACACTTCCTTGGCCATGTTATGTCTGGACACTGGACAGCGCTCACCCGATGGCCTGTAGGTGTCTCAACCACTGCTGTCTCTCCCTGCCTCTCGCTGTCTGAACCATTGCTACCTCTCGCTGTCTGAACCATTGCTGCCTCTCTCTACCTCTCGCTGTCTCAACCATTGCTGTCTCTCCCTGCCTCTCGCTGTCTGAACCACTGCTGTGTCTCTCTACCTCTCGCTGTCTGAACCGTTGCTACCTCTCGCTGTCTGAACCATTGCTGCCTCTCTCTACCTCTCGCTGTCTGAACCACTGCTGCCTCTCTCTACCTCTCGCTGTCTCAACCATTGCTGTCTCTCCCTGCCTCTCGCTGTCTGAACCACTGCTGCCTGTCTCTACCTCTCGCTGTCTGAACCGTTGCTACCTCTCGCTGTCTGAACCATTGCTGCCTCTCTCTACCTCTCGCTGTCTGAACCATTGCTGCCTCTCTCTACATCTCGCTGTCTGAACCATTGCTGCCTCTCTCTACCTCTCGCTGTCTGAACCAATGCTGCCTCTCTCTACCTCTCGCTTTCTGAACCATTGCTGCCTCTCCCTGCCTCTCGCTGTCTGAACCATTGCTGCCTCTCTCTACCTTTCGCTGTCTGAACCATTGCTGCCTCTCTCTACCTCTCGCTGTCTGAACCATTGCTGCCTCTCTCTACCTCTCGCTGTCTGAACCATTGCTACCTCTCGCTGTCTGAATCACTGCTGCCTCTCTGTACCTCTCGCTGTCTGAACCATTGCTGCCTCTCTCTACCTCGCGCTGTCTGAACCATTGCTGCCTCTCTCTACCTCTCGCTGTCTGAACCACTGCTGCCTCTCTCTACCTCTCGCTGTCTGAACCATTGCTGCCTCTCTCTACCTCTCGCTGTCTGAACCACTGCTGCCTCTCTCTACCTCTCGCTGTCTGAACCACTGCTGCCTCTCTCTACCTCTCGCTGTCTGAACCACTGCTGCCTCTCTCTATCTCTCGCTGTCTGAACCATTGCTGCCTCTCTTTACCTCTCGCTGTCTGAACCACTGCTGCCTCTCTCTATCTCTCGCTGTCTGAACCATTGCTGCCTCTCTCCACCTCTCCTTGTCTGAACCATTGCTGCTGCTCCCTGCATCTCGCTGTCTGAACCACTGCTGCCTCTCTCTACCTCTCGCTGTCTGAACCATTGCTGCTGCTCCCTGCCTCTCGCTGTCTGAACCATTGCTGCCTCTCTCTACCTCTCGCTGTCTAAACCATTGCTGCCTCTTTCTACCTCTCGCTGTCTGAACCATTGCTGCCTCTCTCTACCTCTCGCTGTCTGAACCACTGCTGCCTCTCTCTATCTCTCGCTGTCTGAACCACTGCTGCCTCTCTACCTCTCGCTGTCTCAACCATTGCTGCCTCTCTCTACCTCTCGCTGTCTGAACCACTGCTGCCTCTCTCTACCTCTCGCTGTCTGAATCACTGCTGCCTCTCTCTACCTCTCGTTGTCTGAACCATTGCTGCCTCTCTCTACCTCTCGCTGTCTGAACCATTGCTGCCTCTCTCTACCTCTCGCTGTCTGAACCATTGCTGCCTCTCTCTACCTCTCGCTGTCTGAACCACTGCTGCCTCTCTCTACTTCTCGCTGTCTGAACCATTGCTGCCTCTCTCTACCTCTCGCTTTCTGAACCATTGCTGCCTCTCCCTGCCTCTCGCTGTCTGAACCATTGCTGCCTCTCTCTACCTTTCGCTGTCTGAACCATTGCTGCCTCTCTCTACCTCTCGCTGTCTGAACCATTGCTGCCTCTCTCTACCTCTCGCTGTCTGAACCATTGCTACCTCTCGCTGTCTGAATCACTGCTGCCTCTCTGTACCTCTCGCTGTCTGAACCATTGCTGCCTCTCTCTACCTCGCGCTGTCTGAACCATTGCTGCCTCTCTCTACCTCTCGCTGTCTGAACCACTGCTGCCTCTCTCTACCTCTCGCTGTCTGAACCATTGCTGCCTCTCTCTACCTCTCGCTGTCTGAACCACTGCTGCCTCTCTCTACCTCTCGCTGTCTGAACCACTGCTGCCTCTCTCTACCTCTCGCTGTCTGAACCACTGCTGCCTCTCTCTATCTCTCGCTGTCTGAACCATTGCTGCCTCTCTTTACCTCTCGCTGTCTGAACCACTGCTGCCTCTCTCTATCTCTCGCTGTCTGAACCATTGCTGCCTCTCTCCACCTCTCCTTGTCTGAACCATTGCTGCTGCTCCCTGCATCTCGCTGTCTGAACCACTGCTGCCTCTCTCTACCTCTCGCTGTCTGAACCATTGCTGCTGCTCCCTGCCTCTCGCTGTCTGAACCATTGCTGCCTCTCTCTACCTCTCGCTGTCTAAACCATTGCTGCCTCTTTCTACCTCTCGCTGTCTGAACCATTGCTGCCTCTCTCTACCTCTCGCTGTCTGAACCACTGCTGCCTCTCTCTATCTCTCGCTGTCTGAACCACTGCTGCCTCTCTACCTCTCGCTGTCTCAACCACTGCTGCCTCTCTCTACCTCTCGCTGTCTGAACCACTGCTGCCTCTCTCTACCTCTCGCTGTCTGAATCACTGCTGCCTCTCTCTACCTCTCGTTGTCTGAACCATTGCTGCCTCTCTCTACCTCTCGCTGTCTGAACCATTGCTGCCTCTCTCTACCTCTCGCTGTCTGAACCATTGCTGCCTCTCTCTACCTCTCGCTGTCTGAACCACTGCTGCCTCTCTCTACTTCTCGCTGTCTGAACCATTGCTGCCTCTCTCTACTTCTCGCTGTCTGAACCATTGCTGCCTCTCTTTACCTTTCGCTGTCTCAACCACTGCTGCCTCTCTCTACCTCTCGCTGTCTGAACCACTGCTGCCTCTCTCTACCTCTCGCTGTCTGAACCATTGCTGCCTCTCTCTACCTCTCGCTGTTCCAACCATTGCTGCCTCTCTCTACCTCTCGCTGTCTGAACCACTGCTGCCTCTCTCTACCTCTCGCTGTCTGAACCATTGCTGCCTCTCTCTACCTCTCGCTGTCTGAACCACTGCTGCCTCTCTCTACCTCTCGCTGTCTGAACCATTGCTGCTTCTCTCTACCTCTCGCTGTTCCAACCATTGCTGCCTCTCTCTACCTCTCGCTGTCTGAACCATTGCTGCCTCTCTCTACCTCTCGCTGTCTGAACCATTGCTGCCTCTCTCTACCTCTCGCTGTCTGAACCATTGCTGCCTCTCTCTACCTCTCGCTGTCTGAACCATTGCTTCCTCTCTCTACCTCTCGCTGTCTGAACCACTGCTGCCTCTCTCTACCTCTCGCTGTCTGAACCACTGCTGCCTCTCTCTACCTCTCGCTGTATCAACCATTGCTGCCTCTCTCTACCTCTCGCTGTCTGAACCATTGCTGCCTCTCTCTACCTCTCGCTGTCTGAACCACTGCTGCCTCTCTCTACCTCTCGCTGTCTGAACCACTGCTGCCTCTCTCTACCTCTCGCTGTCTGAACCACTGCTGCCTCTCTCTACCTCTCGCTGTCTCAACCATTGCTGCCTCTCTCTACCTCTCGCTGTCTGAACCATTGCTGCTGCTCCCTGCATCTCGCTGTCTGAACCATTGCTGCCTCTCTCTACCTCTCGCTGTCTGAACCATTGCTGCCTCTCTCTACCTCTCGCTGTCTGAACCATTGCTGCCTCTCTCTACCCCTCGCTGTCTGAACCATTGCTGCCTCTCCCTGCCTGTCGCTGTCTGAACCATTGCTGCCTCTCTCTACCTCTCGCTGTCTGAACCATTGCTGCCTCTCTCTACTTCTCGCTGTCTGAACCATTGCTGCCTCTCTTTACCTTTCGCTGTCTCAACCACTGCTGCCTCTCTCTACCTCTCGCTGTCTGAACCACTGCTGCCTCTCTCTACCTCTCGCTGTCTGAACCATTGCTGCCTCTCTCTACCTCTCGCTGTTCCAACCATTGCTGCCTCTCTCTACCTCTCGCTGTCTGAACCACTGCTGCCTCTCTCTACCTCTCGCTGTCTGAACCATTGCTGCCTCTCTCTACCTCTCGCTGTCTGAATCACTGCTGCCTCTCTCTACCTCTCGCTGTCTGAACCATTGCTGCTTCTCTCTACCTCTCGCTGTTCCAACCATTGCTGCCTCTCTCTACCTCTCGCTGTCTGAACCATTGCTGCCTCTCTCTACCTCTCGCTGTCTGAACCATTGCTGCCTCTCTCTACCTCTCGCTGTCTGAACCATTGCTGCCTCTCTCTACCTCTCGCTGTCTGAACCATTGCTTCCTCTCTCTACCTCTCGCTGTCTGAACCACTGCTGCCTCTCTCTACCTCTCGCTGTCTGAACCACTGCTGCCTCTCTCTACCTCTCGCTGTATCAACCATTGCTGCCTCTCTCTACCTCTCGCTGTCTGAACCATTGCTGCCTCTCTCTACCTCTCGCTGTCTGAACCACTGCTGCCTCTCTCTACCTCTCGCTGTCTGAACCACTGCTGCCTCTCTCTACCTCTCGCTGTCTGAACCACTGCTGCCTCTCTCTACCTCTCGCTGTCTCAACCATTGCTGCCTCTCTCTACCTCTCGCTGTCTGAACCATTGCTGCTGCTCCCTGCATCTCGCTGTCTGAACCATTGCTGCCTCTCTCTACCTCTCGCTGTCTGAACCATTGCTGCCTCTCTCTACCTCTCGCTGTCTGAACCATTGCTGCCTCTCTCTACCCCTCGCTGTCTGAACCATTGCTGCCTCTCCCTGCCTGTCGCTGTCTGAACCATTGCTGCCTCTCTCTACCTCTCGCTGTCTGAACCATTGCTGCCTCTCTCTACCTCTCGCTGTCTGAACCACTGCTGCCTCTCTCTACTTCTCGCTGTCTGAACCATTGCTGCCTCTCTCTACTTCTCGCTGTCTGAACCATTGCTGCCTCTCTTTACCTCTCGCTGTCTGAACCACTGCTGTCTCTCTCTACCTCTCGCTGTCTGAACCACTGTTCCCTCTCTCTACCTCTCGCTGTCTGAACCACTGCTGCCTCTCTCTACCTCTCGCTGTCTGAACCACTGCTGCCTCTCCCTACATCTCGTTGTCTGAGCCATTGCTACCATTTCTGCCTCTCCCTACCCCTCACTGCTTCTCGCTGACTGCCTTTCCGTGGCTCTCACAGGCACTTGCTGACTCTCACTGGCTCTCGCCGGCTCTTGCCAGCACTTGCTGGTTCACTGGCTTGCACTGGTTTTCGCTGGATCTCGCTGGCACTTGCTGACTCTCACTGGCTCTCACTGGTTCTGGCTGGTTCCCACTGGCTTTTGTTGGTTCTCGCTGGCTCTCGTGGACTCTCGCTTTAATCGAGAACATGATTTTAGTTCTTTATTACATGATCTGATATACAATTTACGCCAAACCGGTACATCTCGTGTGGCTCTCTTTTGTATTGGTGCCACCACATTTGGACATTGTGGCCGTCTATTAACATGAACATGGATATGATAACGCATATATTTCCTAATAGTTCACACTATTGTGGAAGTCGGATAATCAAGTCCTTCACGGCAACTGATTGTATGATCAATGTTAAATCCTTACAAACTGATGGCCTGACACACATCCTGGCCACTGGAATTGGTTGACGCGCGAACAAATCCACATCATTTTTTATTTTACCCGCACGTAAACTGTCAAGTGGTAGAAGCAGTTCCATGGTGAACCAAAGTGTCGTACCTCCATAATTATAACACCGGACAAAAGGATGATCTGTTAGTTGCACGTGTAAAACATAAGTTTGCCGAACAATGTTTGAGACATTGAGTTGCTAGAAATTATAAACAAAACGCCTGATATTATATTAGATAAGGACTGGACGGATTTTCGAAATATGTCAAAAATTCTTGCACAATTGGTATTCACTGTTATGTGATATGGTTAATTGTTATATGTCCCACATAAATAGTTAGAATATTAGAGGTCTTCCCCCTTTGTGTATTTCTCGGTAAGAGCTATGGGGTAATCTTTTATATTATTTGCGCAAAACTCTCGCATTTACATGGAAGTTGTCCCCTAACTTGTCCCTTTGTATCTTTGTGACGACGCGATGATTTTGGTTTTTCTTGCGGCCTTCTTGGTCTTATTGGGAGTCCCCATAGCGAGCGAGAATTGTCTACGTTGTCATTTTTAGCCTTCAATGTTTGCATTGGTTCTTCTTGCTTAAATAAATGATATTTAATCGGAATCTGAATCTGGTACATGCTGATCGCTAGTGTATGGCGTTTTCAGTGCTTTCCGTCGTATAACAGGGGTCTGGAAGGGTAAATGGCGACACGCGACACAGGGATATTTGAAACATTGACATTTGACCCCCAAAATTCCGATACTGAGGATTTGAAAAAGCGACACAGATGGTGGCATTTTAGAAAAAAAAAAAAAAATCGACACGCAACTTAGCCAAAAAGCGAAGAAGAATAATCGTTTATTCAGACCAGAACACAGTAAGATTACAAACAATGTGCTAGATATGCATGGTGAAGTGGTGACTGGTCCAGGAGACCTCCATTATGACCTGTGGTCGCTAGCATGGAGTCCACCTTGGCAAAAAAAAAACAAAGCGAGACAATCAACAAGAATAAATGTATCTAACTTGATGTCGTTAAAAACAATTAAAGAAACAGGCAAAATAAAAAAAATAAAAATAAATAAAAAAGCGAGAAACATCATCGTTATCAATACATTAAAATTATTAAGTATATGCACGATCATCAACGTTTTGGGGCCTAAGGAACATGAGATACCGAAAGAACCAATATACAGGTATGTATGGCAAAATAATTAGTAATTGAGTTGACACACATAACAATTTACTATGAAGCAGTCAATTCTATACGAGTCTATAAATCTCTGTTTGATATGTCGGGTATATCCGGCTTGGCTATGAGTAAAAATCTTCGTGATTATGTCTTGAGGTAATTCGTTTATTAAATGCGTAAGATAATATCTAATGCAACTTTCTGCAAACTTGTGTTTTGTTCTAGGGATAATAGTATTGTATTTTTGTCTAGTGTTGTAGTTATGTCTGTCAAGTATTCGAGGTAAGTCGAATGTATTCAGAAAGTATGCGGGGAGATCATTATGCTTTAACCTGTAATAAAACTTTAGCGCCTGAAGTTTATGAATGTCGTCGATTTTAAGGACATTCAGATGTTTAAATAAGCGATCGGTGTGGGCCATGTAATTACTCCTTGTAATGATACGTACAGCTTTCTTCTGGATGTTTTTCAGTCGATTACTTTGGTACCCCCAGGCTAGTATACAATAATGAAAATGCGATAGTATGAGTGAGTTGTATATAGTCAGGAGAATGTTCTGAGGAAGGACGTATTTTAGTTGCTGCATGATTCCAACCACTTTAGATATCTTGAAAGCAATTTTATCGCTATGACTGGACCATTTCAGATTTTTCTGTATGGTCAGTCCAAGGAAATCAAATTGATCAACACATTCTAGCTTGGTATGGTCAATATAGAGTTCTGGCATTATTACTCGTTTTTGCGGCATATAGAAAATCATAAACTTGGTTTTTGTGATGTTAAGAGATAGTTGGTTTAGTTTAAGCCAATTATTTACTAAAGACAGTTCATTGTTCAGTATATCAGCACTACGTTGTATGTTAGTCTTGGAGGCGCAAGCGCTAAGTGTGCTGGAAAGGGTTGTATCATCAGCATATATAATTGCACTAAATATCGCACTCGCCCTAGATATGTCGTTTATATAGATTATAAAAAGTAATGGGCCAAGTATGGATCCCTGTGGAACCCCTCGGGAGACGGGGGTTTCTTCTGATATATCATTATCTAGGCTTACGTACTGTTTTCGGTTATGAAGATAATTGGTTATTAAACTAAGCGCAGCCCCACACACCCCATAGTGTTTTAGTTTAAATAACAGTATATCATGGTTAATAGTGTCAAAGGCCTTTGACAAATCTAGGAATATACTTATTGGGATCTGGCCTTCGTCCAGTTTTTGTATTGTTCTATCTATTAATTCCAATGTTGCAAGTTGAGTGGAATGTTTTTTCCGAAAACCATACTGACCGCTGTTAAACAGTTTCTCGTGATCAAAATGTTCATACATCTGATCATAAATTACTCTTTCAAAAACTTTAGATATAGCTGGTAAAATTGATATTGGCCTATAGTTATCGACGTTAGACTTTTCACCCTTTTTGAACACTGGTACTACTTTAGCAAGCTTCAATTTATCTGGAAAAGTGCCCGTTGTAATAGATTGGTTAATTATGTGAGTAATTGCTTTGCTCAATTCTACTTTCAATAGCTTCAGTGTTTTCATGGACATCTTATCATGCCCAGAACTAATTTTTGGTTTAAGCTGATCGATTATTTTTTCCGTGACAGTGTGGTTAATTAAGTGAAACTCCATCTTTGTATCACAAGGGTCCCCAAGAAAGCTGGCGTAAGTTTGGCTGGGATCTGGGAGGATTTTGCTAGCAAGTTTTGCTCCGATAGTGCTGAAAAAATCATTGAAGCCATTAGCTATAGCCGGTCGATCGGAAGTCATTTTGCCATTAATGTTAAATACTTCAGGAAATTTGTCCTTTCTCTTTGATTTATGAATAACGGATTTTATTGCTTTCCAGGTTTCCTTTAGGTCACCTTTACATTTCTCAAAAGCATTGGAATAATACAATCTTTTTGCTACCCGAATACTGTTCTTTAAAATATTTTCATAGGTTCTCAGGTTGGTCCTTAGGATGTCGTATTGACGAGAATTTGGTTCCGTCATTTTAAGCTTTTTATAAAGTTTGTCTTTAAATGCTATTGACTTAATAATACCATTGGTGATCCAATTTGCCTTTTTGTGCTTTCTCTTGTTAAATTTTACTGTTTTGCTTGGTAAAAATACATCCCTGGCATGTGTAATTATATCCTCGAGTATCTTATAGTTACTGTTAGGATCAGCACATGGGTCTATATCGAGTTTACCTAGTACGTCTGCGTTGGCAATATGCTTTTTGAAGTTTTCTACTGATTGTGGATCATTGGTATTTATGGTAATATATGCGGGCGCTTTGTTTGTACGTCGCATATCAATGTCTAGAGATAAGTAATACGGGAGATGGTCTGAGATAGCCTTCAATATAATTCCAGCTGTTGTATTCAGTGAACTGGATGTTAACTTACACAGAAAATTATCAATTAGCGTACCCCTATGACGCGACAGTCTAGTCGGCAAAGTAATTTTCGGAAGAAAACTGCAAGCTACAATGGTGTCGAAGTAGTCGCTAATGGCTGGTTTTTCGCAAATCTTTAAAAGGTCTATATTAAAATCACCTGCTAGGATACATTCCCTATGTGGTTTACTCCCTTCAAATGAAAGTATAACCTCAGATAATTCTTGAGAAAACGTCGCATAATTTTCGTTTATGTCACATGGAGGTCGATATATATTACCTAGCAACATTTTTCTGTCAGTGGGCCGTCCAAACACTTCAATAAATTGCGCTTCCCAAATGTCAGATTTGACCGGGTTTTCTATGCAAGTAAACCCATATGATTTATGGAGATATATCAACAGGCCTCCACGCGCGCTACAATATTTACCCTGGGATATTAATACATAATCCTCGAGTTCATACAGACCGACATCATCATTATCGGATAACCAGGTTTCCTGTAAACATATTGCACTTAACACCACATTACCAGCATATAAAACACTTAGAAACACTTTCAGTTGGTCAATCTTGGAACGAATTGAGGCAATATTTAAGCTGAGTATAGTAAACTTGTGTCGGTGACGTTCAATAACATTAATAAACTTATCCACTTCACAATAAGGTGAGTGCTCAATAGTAATTTCATCCGTACAAGCATTGGCAACATTGTCATAATATTTCTGTTGTAACGTCTCATTTAATGAATTAAAGTTTAGGCCCCCAATATGTTTTAAGATGTCATCATCTATATTGTTACCCATGTTCTATGCATAAACCAGATGCTATATCAACATGAATCTCCGCAAACTTGAACATCGAACGAACAAAAACATTGAACCAAACTTTTATACAAACAGTTCTGTCATGGTTCATTACGTGAGCTAACACTGGTGGCACATCAGGGTAGCACAATGACGAATATCGAGAGTGACGACATATTTATATATTACAAATTACAATGGGAAGAAACCGATTGCTATGCATTGACTAATCGCCGGCAATAGCTTAAGGAATAAAAAGACAACAGACTGTAGTAAATTGTTATGTTCATCTCCCTCCACGCTTCGACGCCGCTAATATTAGCCGACGCCTGGCCAACCACCCACTTCGTCACACGGCCTCAGTGACCCGGATAAAAACCCTAGGGACCCTGGAGGCAGTGCCACGTGGGCAGTTGACTAGGACTCCTCTCTCTAGCGGGTGGAGAGGACTCCTTCGGGAGGGAGGAATTCAGGTGTAGGGCGAAGTTATGAGACAGTATAGGGGTAGGAAGGTACTACGATGGAGTAAAGAGTAAAGAATGGAACAAGCCTTGCTATTCACAATGCTTGGAGTTAAACAGTAGCGCTAATATAGCGACCAACACAGTGTGATCGACTCAATAGTTCCCGGTGCCGATAGGGTACAAACTTGTTAAAGAAAGGACAAACTATTGTCCCGCCAATATCGCTCCCAGCAACGGCCTATAGTAAGCACTGACATGTTAAGCGAAGGCAAGCTGCTTGAGCGGATATAACGTGAGCAGATAGGGTCTTAACATATGCTGAGAAATCGAGTCCATGTCGCAGATGTGGTCCTGAGAACCAGATTAACTCCTCTTGTAATTGCAATTACGTTTCTCAGATCGACTCCTCCAAAAATAAACTACAGGCAATGCATGAAAGCAGGCATGGATGGATGCAAAGTATTTATGTTCTCCATATCAATAATAACAGAACGTTCTCTGAGCAACAATTAATATGCACTCTTTACCTAGAACCACTCTTATTGTTTCACCAGCTTCATTACCACTGAACCGTGCACAACAGAAATTGGATGGGGAGGGGGGTGGGGAGAGGGTCGTGCAATTGTCAATACACTTGCCGTACATCAACATTAACATGCCCCTTGGCCTATTTATATGTTTGTTTTACAAGCCATAATAGGATGCCATTATTCCGTGGACCCATACCGCCGGTAAGATGCTACACACCTGGCTAATTGAACCCGGTCCTGGCTGTTAATCAGGCCATTGTTGTTCTTGTACGATGAAGAGAGCTCATGTAGTCTGGAACTTACGTAGCGCGGTTGTCAAGGCCGATTCCAGAAGTTTGAATCTCTCACTTCCGGGTAATCGGCTCGCGTAGCGTTTGGTGATGACGACAACGGCGTTGGTCAGATTGTGTCGCCTCAAGAGGTAGCGGACATGTCGTCCGGCGCCAAAATCCCCGTCGTCCTGCCAGCCTTCTTGGTTGTCCGAGAGGCGATACGCAGCGATGTTGTGTCTGGCTCCGGCCCTCACAGGGTCCATCAGTAGGCGCCGGTACGCTGTTCGGACGTCCTTAAGGGTCTGGGCTTTGATAATTGTTGCGCATGCCTTCGAACCCAGTGATGTGGCAACTTCCCCCACGGTGAATTGTTCTGAGTCCAGCATCTCATCGTCCCTCTCTCTGACGGTCAAGGCGAGTATGTTGTTCGCGGAACTCACAGGTAAGGGATCACTTTGCTTCTGGTTGTTGACATATAAGCCATCATTGGTGACACGGGTTTGTATTCGCTGCGGGGCTGCGAGATCCCTGGCCGCCTGCGCCCTCTCGCCGTACCCCCTGCGACGCTCTAGGATTTCAACCGGATATTGTGGGGTAATCCTGAGTGTGTCCTTGCCTTTTGGCAGACGTGTGCGAGAAAACTCTAGCATATATTCAATGTCCGACACGGAACGTCGGAAAAAAAATCGACATTCAATACTAAGAATTTTGGAAAATTTACACTGGACACTGGACCCCCCTTCCAGTCCCCTTATAACCATACCCGGTCAGGTTGAACTCTCCTAAGCACCCTACTTTGTGGATTACGAATTTCCCGGACGAGCCCCTCTACCACATCATAGTGACGGCGCAGATGTTTGTCTATTGAGTGAACGCTTAGCGAACACACCAGTGGCTATTAAACTAGTAGCAACAAAATGGGGAAAAAAGCCATCAGCCACAAAATCGTCTTCCCTTCCCAGACATATGGTCAACAAGAACATTGCCAGTCGATTAGTTTATGTGCATTGTCAAATCGGAATGGTACGGGGCGACATTGCCAAACATAGCTCCGCCAGAGTACGCCACAGGGTGGCCGACTTGTTGATGTTGGAAGCGACGACGACGAATTGAAAGCGACAAATTCCATGGATCCCTCACCCGCTTATATCCCATGTCAATTACTGCACATCCGGCAGGCTCCCTGGATGCGACGAACTTTGACAAAACGCGTCGTTCCTAATCATATTATATCAACTATGGAGGTATGCCATAATGGTATAGCATCGTTCCATGACGTTTAAACTCTTTTTATTGCGTGGTTGGCGACAGATCATAATATTTTGCCCTTCCCCCCTTTCGCCTCCCACACACACGTACATACACAGGCCCACAGGAATATACCCCAGGTTAGTATGTGTTTTATTGAATGACAAGGGCTCAACCCACTCAAGTGTATGGCAAGCCAAAGTGGACTGTAATGGAGTATTTGCGCATATGTCTAAATATTAGCACATCTCTTTAAACAATTGAACATATCTTCCAATATTTTAACATATCTTCAAATATTTAAAGATATGGGCAAATGATTTAAAGATATATGTAAATGAGCTAAAGATATATGTAAATGAGCTAAAGATGTATGTAAATATAAATGAAATGGTTGTTTTACAGACCCAAAGAGATGTTAAACATATGCAACATGATTTTGAGATACTTTTAGCCTTGATTCTAAAATGCGAAAAATATAAGATGATGCATGTAAGTAGGATGCTTTAACCAAGGGCTTCTCTAGTTCATAGATAAACCTACCATAAATTCTAAAGACGATAACTCGTGACTGACCTAATGGTGAAGGGCCTGCCCGGTAGCTCAGTGGTTTAGTGGCGCTCGCCTTGAGTGCTCTGGCCACATTGGAGCCTGAGATCGGTGGTTCGCGCCCAGCTATATCTGTGTCTTGGCAGCATAACGATCATGTGTCCTTCTTCGCAAAGAGTAGGGGTTACTCCCGGGGACATGGCTCCACTCTCACTTCCGTCTCCCATTGACGCGATATGACCAAAAGTGTTTAAAGAGTTTTAATGTACGACCAACCCGATAGTGTCATCAACACTTGATACTGCATATCGTTAATTCGAATTACTGTTATTTTTAAATCATTTGTAGATATATTTAAAGGAATTACTGCTATCTTTAATTCATTAGAACATATCTGTAAAAGGAATTATTGTTATCTTTAATTCATTTGAAGATATGTATAATTGAATTACTGTTATCTTTAGTTCATTTGAATATATCTTTAAAGGAATTACTGTTATCTTTAATTCATTTGAAGATATCTTTAAAGGAATTACTGTTATCTTTAATTCATTTGAAGATATGTGTAATTGAATTACTGTTATCTTTAATTCATTTAGAAATAAATAAATAAATGAAAGATAACAGTAATTCATTTAAATATACCTCTAACATTACTGACTTCCAACATCTAAACATACGTGCAAATACTCCATTAAATTCCACTTTGGCTTGCCATACAAGTGAGGCAAGTAAATGTGACTTCGCATCTCCCGAACATGTAAAGTGGAATCTCCATATGGGAAGGCTGGAATTCCCAGCGGAGTTAAAAACTGACCGATCCGGGTCCTCGGATGGAATTGTTTTCCATTGAAACTTCGTAGATAGAAAGAGAGACCAGAAAACTGACTGGTGCCTGGACAATGAACAGAGACTGGGTGATGGCCAGAGCAACAAGTAGGCGGGTCGCGTGACTGTTGTGGTAAAGTGACGGCTGGTGAATGGCTCACAGTCGCACAATGCTTACCCGATGTCGTTTAGCGGTCTAAACTCGCCTTGGCTTTCATTGACTCTCCGTGGCCGTCACTGGCTCCCGTCCGCTCTTGCTGCCTCTAGGTAGTTCGTATTCGTTCTCACTGACTCTCAGTGACTCTCGCTGGCCCTCAGTGACTCTCGTTGGCCCTTAGTGCCTCTTGCTAGCCCTCCGTGCCTCTCGCTGGCCGTCAGTGCCTCTCGCTGACTCTCACTGACTCTCGCTGGCCCTCAGTGCCCCTCGCTGACTCTCACTGACTCTCACTGACTCTCGCTGGCCCTCAGTGCTCCTCGCTGGCCCTCAGTGCCTCTCGCTGGCCCTCAGTGCCTCTCGCTGGCCCTCAGTGCCTCTCGATGGCCCTCAGTGCCTTTCGCTGGCCCTCAGTGCCTCTCGCTGGCCCTCAGTGCCTC
The DNA here is from genome assembly GCA_964019135.1 of Arenicola marina. NCBI lineage: Eukaryota > Metazoa > Annelida > Polychaeta > Arenicolidae > Arenicola > Arenicola marina. Next base: position 16,159,948 of record OZ025249.1, read on the forward strand.
TCGCTGGTCCTCAGTGCTCCTCGCTGGCCCTCAGTGCCTCTCGTTGGCCCTCAGTGCCTCTCGATGGCCCTCAGTGCCTCTCGATGGCCCTCAATGCCTCTCGATGGCCCTCAGTGCCTCTCGTTGGCCCTCAGTGCTCCTCGCTGGCCCTCAGTGCCTCTCGCTGGCCCTCAGTGCTCCTCGCTGGCCCTCAGGGCCTCTCGATGGCCCTCAGTGCTCCTCGCTGGCCCTCAGTGCTCCTCGCTGGCCCTCAGTGCTCCTCGCTGGCCCTCAGTGCTCCTCGCTGGCCCTCAGTGCTCCTCGCTGGCCCTCAGTGCTCCTCGCTGGCCCTCAGTGCCTCTCAATGGCCCTCAGTGCTCCTCGCTGGCCCTCAGTGCCTCTCGCTGGCCCTCAGTGCTCCTCGCTGGCCCTCAGTGCTCCTCGCTGGCCCTCAGTGCCTCTCGATGGCCCTCGGTGCCTCTCAATGGCCCCCAGGGCTCCTCGCTGGCCCTCAATGCCTCTCGCTGGCCCTCAGTGCTCCTCGCTGGCCCTCAGTGCCTCTCGATGGCCCTCGGTGCCTCTCAATGGCCCCCAGGGCTCCTCGCTGGCCCTCAGTGCCTCTCGCTGGCTGTCACTTGCTGGGACGCTCGTGTGGAAACGGAGGTGATTAATGTCCAATGTCGATTTTTCAAAATTCTCAGTGTCGAATGTCGATTTTTCACGACCTTTCTGGTCGCATTTTGGGCTATCAGTTCAGTGTCGTTTTAAAAAAAATTGCTTTTTCCCATCCTCAGTGTCGGAATTTGGGGGTAAATGTCAAATATGCCTGTGTCACGTGTCGCCATTTACCCCTTTCAGACCCCTACGTTTGGGAACGATGGACTTGATTATGTCCGCATCGCTTTCTTCCACCCCTTACTTGCGTGGAATTTTTCCCTTCTTTCGACGGACTGATCCTATCCAGTTGTGATGATTAAACTCCCAAAGCACACCACTTCGTAAACATCGAATTTCCGGACGAGCCCCTCGCACCACATCCCGGTTACGGCGCCTATGTAGACATATTAAGTACACGTTAAAGAAACATAAGAATGTCAACCTAGCTTTATTGATGCTTCTTCGCTTTGTATGATCCTATCCATTGGCAGTGACCTCTGCTGAGCATTTTACTTCGTGCATTACGAATTGCCGGACGGACCTTTCTCACCACATCTTGATTCTGGTGTAGACGGCGGTGTATTAAATGAACGTTAAACTAACATTGTAGTGGCAAACAATGTCCTGGTCTTATGCCACAAGAACGAAGAATGAGAAGCAATCGACCACGAAGTGGTCTTCGCTCTGCAGATATATGGTCCACAGGAACGTTAACAGTCGAGGAGTCCATCTGGATAGTGGGTCCAGAGTAAAGTAACAGAAAGCAAAATGGCGCTTGGAGAATGAACAGAGACTGGGTGATAGCCGGAGGCGGCACTATGAGGGCCTCGGGGCTGTTGTGGAAAGGGAGATTGAGGGCACACGTACTATTCATGACAGTTAGTTCACATAATAAATGCATGATGACGTGAATGTCAGTGGATGAATGACAATAACTCAAGTGTGTTTCCTCTGGTAAAAGCTGTTCCACAGACTATACAGGTCGCTGGCCTGGACTCCCCGCACTGGTGACGACGCCCCCCCCCCCTCCCTTGCCATCCTCCCAATCATGTGGTCCTTCGTTTGTCATGTTGTGTCTGTGACTGGCTCAACGCCGAACAACGCTCACCCGATGTCATTTAGCTGTCTGTACAAACACTCGTTAGTTTGCTGAATCTCCATAAGCCTTGATGGTTCTCGCTGGACCTCGGGGACTCTCGCTGCATATCAGTGACTCGCTGGGTCTGAGTGAACCTTGTCGGATCTCAGTAATCCTTGCTGGATCTCAGTGACTCTTGCTGGATCTCAATGACTCTTGCTGGATTTCAGTACCTCTTGCTAGATCTCAGTGACTCTTGCTGGATCTCAGTGACTCTTGCTAGATCTCAGTGACTCTTGCTGGATCTCAGTGACTCTTGCTGGATCTCAGTGACTCTTGCTGGATCTCAGTGACTCTTGCTAGATCTCAGTGACTCTTGCTGGATCTCAGTGACTCTTGCTGGATCTCAGTGACTCTTGCTGGATCTCAGTGACTCTTGCTGGATCTCAGTGACTCACTAAATCTCAGTGACTCACTGAATCTCAGTGACTCTCGTTGCGTCTCAGTGGCCCTGGCTGGATCTCAGTGACTCTTGCTGGATCTCAGTGACTCGCTGAATCTCAGTGACTCTCGCTAGATCTCAGTGGCTCTTGCTGGATCTCTGTGACTCGCTGGGTCTCATTGACTCTCGCTAGATCTTAGTGACTCTTGCTGGATCTCAGTGACTCTCTGAATCTCAGTGACTCTCGCTAGATCTCAGTGGCTCTTGCTGGATCTCAGTGACTCGCTGAATCTCAGTGACTCTCGCTAGATCTCAGTGACTCTTGCTGGATCTCAGTGACTCTTGCTGGATCTCAGTGACTCTTGCTGGATCTCAGTGACTCGCTGAATCTCAGTGACTCTCGCTAGATCTTAGTGACTCTTGCTGGATCTCAGTGACTCGCTGAATCTCAGTGACTCTTGCTGGATCTCAGTGACTCTTGCTGGATCTCAGTGACTCTTGCTGGATATCAGTGACTCTTGCTAGATCTCAGTGACTCTTGCTGGATCTCAGTGATTCTTGCTGGATCTCAGTGACTCTTGCTGAATCTCAGTAACTCTCGCTAGATCTCAGTGGCTCTTGCTGGATCTCAGTGACTCGCTGAATCTCAGTGACTCTCGCTAGATCTCAGTGACTCTTGCTGGATCTCAGTGACTCTTGCTGGATCTCAGTGACTCTTGCTGGATCTCAGTGACTCGCTGAATCTCAGTGACTCTCGCTAGATCTTAGTGACTCTTGCTGGATCTCAGTGACTCGCTGAATCTCAGTGGCTCTTGCTGGATCTCAGTGACTCTTGCTGGATCTCAGTGACTCTTGCTGGATCTCAGTGACTCTCGCTAGATCTCAGTGACTCTTGCTGGATCTCAGTGACTCTCGCTAGATCTCAGTGACTCTTGCTGGATATCAGTGACTCGCTGAATCTCAGTGACTCTTGCTGGATCTCAGTGACTCTTGCTGGATCTCAGTGACTCGCTGAATCTCAGTGACTCTTGCTAGATCTCAGTGACTCTTGCTGGATCTCAGTGACTCTTGCTGAATCTCAGTGACTCGCTGAATCTCAGTGACTCTTGCTGGATCTCAGTGACTCTTGCTGGATCTCAGTGACTCTTGCTAGATCTCAGTGACTCTCGCTAGATCTCAGTGACTCTTGCTGGATCTCAGTGACTCTTGCTGAATCTCAGTGACTCTCGCTAGATCTCAGTGGCTCTTGCTGGATCTCAGTGACTCGCTGAATCTCAGTGACTCTCGCTAGATCTTAGTGACTCTTGCTGGATCTCAGTGACTCTCTGAATCTCAGTGACTCTTGCTGGATCTCAGTGACTCTTGCTGGATCTCAGTGACTCCTGCTAGATCTCAGTGACTCTTGCTAGATCTCAGTGACTCTTGCTGGATCTCAGTGACTCTTGCTGAATCTCAGTGACTCTCCCTAGATCTCAGTGGCTCTTGCTGGATCTCAGTGACTCGCTGAATCTCAGTGACTCTCGCTAGATCTTAGTGACTCTTGCTGGATCTCAGTGACTCTCTGAATCTCAGTGACTCTTGCTAGATCTTAGTGACTCTTGCTGGATCTCAGTGACTCGCTGAATCTCAGTGACTCTCGCTAGATCTTAGTGATTCTTGCTGGATCTCAGTGACTCTTGCTGAATCTCAGTGACTCTCGCTAGATCTCAGTGGCTCTTGCTGGATCTGTGACTCTTGCTGGATCTCAGTGACTTGCTGAATCTCAGTGGCTCTTGCTGGATCTCAGTGACTTGCTGGATCTCAGTGACTCTGGCTAGATCTTAGTGACTCTTGCTGGATCTCAGTGACTTGCTGGATCTCAGTGACTCTCGCTAGATCTCAGTGACTCTTGCTGGATCTCAGTGACTCTTGCTGGATCTCAGTGACTCTCGCTAGATCTCAGTGACTCTTGCTGGATCTCAGTGAATCTTGCTGGATCTCAGTGACTCTTGCTGGATCTGTGACTCTTGCTGGATCTCAGTGACTTGCTGAATCTCAGTGGCTCTTGCTGGATCTCAGTGATTCTTGCTGGATCTCAGTGACTCTCGCTAGATCTCAGTGACTCTTGCTGGATCTCAGTGACTCTTGCTGGATCTCAGTGACTGTTGCTGGATCTGTGACTCTTGCTGGATCTCAGTGACTTGCCGAATCTCAGTGGCTCTTGCTGGATCTCAGTGACTTGCTGGATCTCAGTGACTCTCGCTAGATCTCAGTGACTCTTGCTGGATCTCAGTGACTCTTGCTGGATCTCAGTGACTCTCGCTAGATCTCAGTGACTCTTGCTGGATCTCAGTGGCTCTTGCTGAATCTCAGTGACTCTTGCTAGATCTTAGTGATTCTTGCTGGATCTCAGTGACTCTTGCTGAATCTCAGTGACTCTCGCTAGATCTCAGTGGCTCTTGCTGGATCTGTGACTCTTGCTGGATCTCAGTGACTTGCTGAATCTCAGTGGCTCTTGCTGGATCTCAGTGACTTGCTGGATCTCAGTGACTCTCGCTAGATCTCAGTGCCTTATGCTGGATCTCAGTGACTCTTGCTGGATCTCAGTGACTCTCGCTAGATCTCAGTGACTCTTGCTGGATCTCAGTGAATCTTGCTGGATCTCAGTGACTCTTGCTGGATCTGTGACTCTTGCTGGATCTCAGTGACTTGCTGAATCTCAGTGGCTCTTGCTGGATCTCAGTGACTTGCTGGATCTCAGTGACTCTCGCTAGATCTCAGTGACTCTTGCTGGATCTCAGTGACTCTCGCTAGATCTCAGTGACTCTTGCTGGATATCAGTGACTCGCTGAATCTCAGTGACTCTTGCTGGATCTCAGTGACTCTTGCTGGATCTCAGTGACTCGCTGAATCTCAGTGACTCTTGCTAGATCTCAGTGACTCTTGCTGGATCTCAGTGACTCTTGCTGAATCTCAGTGACTCGCTGAATCTCAGTGACTCTTGCTGGATCTCAGTGACTCTTGCTGGATCTCAGTGACTCTTGCTAGATCTCAGTGACTCTCGCTAGATCTCAGTGACTCTTGCTGGATCTCAGTGACTCTTGCTGAATCTCAGTGACTCTCGCTAGATCTCAGTGGCTCTTGCTGGATCTCAGTGACTCGCTGAATCTCAGTGACTCTCGCTAGATCTTAGTGACTCTTGCTGGATCTCAGTGACTCTCTGAATCTCAGTGACTCTTGCTGGATCTCAGTGACTCTTGCTGGATCTCAGTGACTCTTGCTAGATCTCAGTGACTCTTGCTAGATCTCAGTGACTCTTGCTGGATCTCAGTGGCTCTTGCTGGATCTCAGTGACTCGCTGAATCTCAGTGACTCTCGCTAGATCTTAGTGACTCTTGCTGGATCTCAGTGACTCTCTGAATCTCAGTGACTCTTGCTAGATCTTAGTGACTCTTGCTGGATCTCAGTGACTCGCTGAATCTCAGTGACTCTCGCTAGATCTTAGTGATTCTTGCTGGATCTCAGTGACTCTTGCTGAATCTCAGTGACTCTCGCTAGATCTCAGTGGCTCTTGCTGGATCTGTGACTCTTGCTGGATCTCAGTGACTTGCTGAATCTCAGTGGCTCTTGCTGGATCTCAGTGACTTGCTGGATCTCAGTGACTCTGGCTAGATCTTAGTGACTCTTGCTGGATCTCAGTGACTTGCTGGATCTCAGTGACTCTCGCTAGATCTCAGTGACTCTTGCTGGATCTCAGTGACTCTTGCTGGATCTCAGTGACTCTCGCTAGATCTCAGTGACTCTTGCTGGATCTCAGTGAATCTTGCTGGATCTCAGTGACTCTTGCTGGATCTGTGACTCTTGCTGGATCTCAGTGACTTGCTGAATCTCAGTGGCTCTTGCTGGATCTCAGTGATTCTTGCTGGATCTCAGTGACTCTCGCTAGATCTCAGTGACTCTTGCTGGATCTCAGTGACTCTTGCTGGATCTCAGTGACTGTTGCTGGATCTGTGACTCTTGCTGGATCTCAGTGACTTGCCGAATCTCAGTGGCTCTTGCTGGATCTCAGTGACTTGCTGGATCTCAGTGACTCTCGCTAGATCTCAGTGACTCTTGCTGGATCTCAGTGACTCTTGCTGGATCTCAGTGACTCTCGCTAGATCTCAGTGACTCTTGCTGGATCTCAGTGGCTCTTGCTGAATCTCAGTGACTCTTGCTGGATCTCAGTGACTCGCTGAATCTCCGTGACTCTCGTTGGATCTCAATGACTCTCGCGGCATATCAGTGACTACCGCTGAATCTCGTGACTGTGGCTGGATCCCAGTGACTCTCATTGGATCCCAGTGTCTCTCATTGGATCCCAGTGACTCTCCCTTCATGTTAGTAACTCTTGTTCGATCTCAATGGCTCTCGCTGACAACATATTGGCTCTCATATATTGGAACTATATATATTCATTCTCGATGGTTCTCCTTGCCTCTCACTAGTTCTCACTGGTCTCCTCTCTCTCTCTCTGGTTCCCGCTGCCTCTAGCTTGTCCCCGCTGCCTATCGTTGCCTCTGGGTGGCTCTCAGTGCTGTTTGTGTCTAAATGACACTGGGCGATCCGGGAATTACTCTCGGCCACATTTCGATGCAGATTATAATATGATGGTCGTTGGCCTGTGGTGCACGCAGGATGATGGACTCGACTGGGTTGGTCTGTATCGGTGGGTGCCACTCAAGCGGAGGGCCACAAGCTGTGGGATGTGTGACCTCTATTGCCTTGTGCTGTTCCGTAATAGGTCACGAGACTAACCATGTTATCTTTCGTGACGGGGTGAGCGGTAGAAAGAGAAGGTTATGTTTCTTAATTTTGATTAAACATAAATATCTTGCACGATACTTTTTTTCAACAGTTAACTTTATTATTGGTTTATTTTGATTTATGATTTGAACAATTATTCATCCCAGGAGACGTATAGCATTTTAAAGACATAAACCTGAATTTTATAATATTTGTCTGCCGTTAGAGTTATAGTCCTATAGAAGCACGTTGACTAACAATAGTAACATGTGATGCTTGAGCAAATACAATTTTATGCACCTCCGTTCCACATATTTGGTAGTATTATAACCAAAATAATTTTTTTCCCGCTGCTTCTATTTTTACCATCGGTCATCAGTCAAGTATGATGTAAAATTAGCTTATTCCGTCGACAAGGGGGAAGAAAAACTCGCTTGTTCTACATGTTAACATAATCTGTGTGTCACTTGCCGATTTATTTTTTGACTAAATGCCTGGTTTCATTAGTTCTATAGCATGATGCCTGTCCCATAGATATAGACAACAACGCGATTTTAGTGTCAGGCACACGTGGCACGGCATCATAGAGGGAACTGGCCTGGCAATTAAATATTTGTCGGCCACTTACGCAAGATAAACTCGTTCGTCTCTCTCGATGGGTGGCAAATGGTCCTTGGGAGGCAAGGGGGGCAGACTAATATATATCACTTGGCTTGTGTGTGAAGTGACCCACCCAGACCCTAATCAATTAGCGCAGAGGCAATCTCGGTGTGACAGACGAGTGTTCATTGGATAGGCAAATTGCTCTTGATTGTGCATCGTGCCTCCGTCGACGTGGCCCAATTCCTGGTTACATATTTGACCTGTTTCTATGGACACTCTGGTTGTTCTGTTTACTATATCTCGAAATTTAAGTAACGGCGTTCCTTGCGCTGGATTGAATAGCTTTGCTACGATATTGCGAAAAAATAGATATATATTAATGCTTTATTATTACCGAAATTGCTTGATCGGTATTTCCATGGGATAAATTCACGTCAACACTACGTTCAAGGGACTTGTATATGATAGGTTACAGCTTAACCTAATGTACGACATCCATGAAGATACTGGCCATATTAAATTTCGAGAATAAATGGTCAAGTACAGTTAGTTTCAACATTATGAACCCCCAAAAAGAAAAATCAAACTGGGTTTATATAAGTAGCATACAAGTAACTTCTTTCTCTTCCCAACCAGTACTAACTCACCCCAGCCATGTGATTAAATCTCCGGGGTTATAGATGGAACTAACTGCAGATCCACTTCCAAGTACACTTTCAAGTGGAGATTCTCTCGCAGCCGTTACGTTACCGCACCGCTAAATAAACAACTAATAATTTGATTTACTACCAATAAAGCTCGAATAACCACCGACATTCCAGTCCCATCAAGCCAAAATTCAAGTACAAGTAAAAGGCAATCACTGGCATCGTTTCTGTAGTGACCGTCTTCCATGATGGTGTTACCATGACGTCACAGGCTAGTCACCCATTGACGTCACACGGTAGTCATCCCATGAGGCCACAGGCTAGTCATCCCATGACGTCACAGGCTAGTCAACCCATGACGTCACAGGCTAGTCACCCATTGACGTCACACGGTAGTCATCCCATGAGGCCACAGGCTAGTCATCCCATGACGTCACAGGGTAGTCATCCCATGAGGCCACAGGCTAGTCATCCCATGAGGCCACAGGCTAGTCATCCCATGAGGCCACAGGCTAGTCAACCCATGACGTCACAGGCTAGTCCACCCATGACGTCACACTTGTTGTCCACATATAACCATATAGACTTGTGTGACTTTAAAATCTTGCGTACGCAAACGAATTTGCCATTGCAGCTCATCATTGTGGCATGGATTAAACTCATATCGTCCAAAAATAAACTAAGGCCGCAGCTTGGAGGTTTTCGACAAAAAACCTAAATCGTTGCGCTTACACAAATACGTCTGGGATCAGGTATAAACGCCGGCGACCACCAAGGCGGCGACTAGAGCTGGAGTAAGCATGTGTACCAGGGCAATTCAATGGTACGATTGACTGCTGCCTTAAGTACAGACGCAGTCGCATCGGGAGGACGGTGGGGGGGGGATTTAGCAGACAGGAGGGGGAGCAGGCGGAGGGGGGGGGGGGCGGGGATTACATTTCTATTTATTATCGGTACGAAAAATATGCCCCCAAATACCGAAGCGGTTTAACTTTGCTCGAGCAAAAACAGTGTGTTTGGTGGGGATGGGGAGGGGGGGGGTGGAGGAAGATTGGTAGAGGGGAGTCGGGGTGGGGTGTGGGGGTGGGAAGAGGAATGGTGTGAATGCACATATTTGCTTGATGGTGCATGGTCATTGTTAGTGGGAAGTACTTGCTGTAGCGGTAAAACTGCTGCTTACATGGCACTGTAAATTGCTGGAATATGTGGAATGGACATCGAACAGACGGGGGAGAGATAGGCCATGGAGGATGGATCAGAAGAGTTAGCAGACAGGAGGTGGAGCTGGCGGAGGGGGTAGAGGGGGGAGGTAAAGGACTGCTAGGGCAGGCGGAGTTGTGATGGGGCGAGGGAAGGGGGAGGAGGGACGGGGGAGGAGGGCAGAGGGGGGAGGTAATAGGAATTAGCAGCTAGGGAAAGCGTTGTGATGGGGCGAGGGAAGGGGGAGGAGGGACGGGAAAGAGGGACTGTGGGGGTTGGAGGGGAGTGGGGGGGGGGTTAACGGGAGGCGACATTCCACCGACCAATGCCAGCGGCAACCCCACTCTGCCTCCCTCACATCACCTCTGCTCCACGTAACCGCCAACCTCACGGTTGACCTCAGCGGTGCTGGGATCACGATTGGTTTTAGAGGGTTGTAGAGGTTGAGTTTTGTATTTGCGATGCATAATTGGCAAAATATATATATTCCGTTTTCGTACGATCACACTGGAAGGGTAAGTAATATGTTCTGTAATTTGTGTATTACCAACCTCTTCTCCATGTCAAATGTGTATATTCTGTCTTGAATTTAAATCCGGAAAGCCTGTGGGCTATCCGGAGAGAAGCACATTTTTTCACCGGAGCAAAAGTTGGTGGCCGGCTTTATATCCCTGCGCGCTTGTTCGCTGTTAGGTATTTTATGTGATATTGACCACGGCTCGCTGAGACGTCCGCACGCGATAATCTAGTCCGCGCAGTGTTATGTTGAAATGGCTGAAATTACAGACTCAACGAGATATGAAACATCATAACTTTAATATACTTTTAGTCTTAATTCCAAAATATAAAAAATCTAAGATGGCGCATATAAGTAGGCTGCTTTAAAAAGAAAACACATTTCAAAATAACATGGGGTCAAAGTTCATAACGCAAACTGCGAATTTATCTTCTATTAGATCCATTTAAATTTTCACGTACGAAAAATAATTCCGGTGGTTAAATTTGACGTGGGGCATATCGCAGCAAGCCCACACCCCTCCCTTCGCCTAACTACCCTACCCCCAACCACCGCCCCATTAACCTGCCCCTACCGCCACCTGACCACCCTACCGCCAACCGCCGCCTCGCCGCGCTACCCCCAACCGCCGCCTTACCACCTACCCCCAACCGCCGCCTCACCACCCTACCCCCAACCGCCGTCTCACCACCCTACAGCCAACCGCCGCCACATCGCCCTACCCCCTACCGCCGCCTCATCACCCTGCCCCCAACCACCGCCCCATTAACCTGCCCCTACCGCCACCTCACCACCCTACCCCCAACCGCCGCCTCACCACCCTACCCCCAACTGCCGCCTTACCACCCTACCCCCAACCGCCGCCTCATCACTCTACCCCCAACCGCCGCCTCATCACCCTACCCCCAACCGCCGCCTCACCACTTTACCCCCAACCGCCGCCTCACCACGCTACCCCCAACCGCCGCCTCACCACTCTACCCCCAACCGCCGCCTCATCACCCTACCCCCAACCGCCGCCTCACCACCTACCCGCAACCGCCACCTTACCCCCGACCGCCGCCTCATCACCCTATCCCCAACCGCCGCCTCACCACTCTACCCCCAACCGCCGCCTCGCCACCCAACCCCCAACCACCGCCTCACCACCTTACCCCCAACCGCCGCCTCACCACTTTACCCCCAACCGCCGCCTCATCAGCCTACCCCCAACCGCCGCCTCACCACCTTACCCCCAACCGCCGCCTTACCACCCTATCCCCAACCGCCGCCTCACCACCCTACCCCCAACCGCCGCCTCACCATCCTACCCCCAACCGCCGCCTCACCACCCTACCCCCAACCGCCGCCTCACCATCCTACTCCGAACCACCGCCTCACCACCTTACCCCCAACCGCCGCCTCACCACCCTACCCCCAACCGCCACCTCACCACCCTACCCCCAACCGCCGCCTCACCGCGCTACCCCCAACCGCCGCCTTACCATCTACCCCCAATCGCCGCCTCACCACCCTACCCTCAACCGCCGCCTCACCACCCTACCCCAACCGCCGCCACATCACCCTACCCCCTACGGCCGCCTCATCACCCTACCCCCAACCACCGCCCCATTAATCTGCCCCTACCGCCACCTCACCACCCTACCCCCAACCGCCGCCTCACCACCCTACCCCCAACCACCGCCTTACCACCCTACCCCCAACGGCCGCCTCACCACTCTACCCCCAACCGCCGCCTCATCACCCTACCCCCAACCGCCGCCTCACCACCCTACCCACAACCGCCGCCTCACCACTCTACCCCCAACCGCCGCCTCACCATCCTACCCACAACCGCCGCCTCACCACTCTACCCCCAACCGCCGCCTCACCATCCTACCCCCAACCGCCGCCTCACCACTCTACCCCCAACCGCCGCCTCACCACTCTACCCCCAACCGCCGCCTCACCATCCTACCCCCAACCGCCGCCTCACCACCCTACCCCCAACCGCCGCCTCACCACTCTACCCCCAACCGCCGCCTCACCACTCTACCCCCAACCGCCGCCTCACCATCCTACCCCCAACCGCCGCCTCACCACCCTACCCCCAACCGCCGCCTCACCACTCTACCCCCCACCGCCGCCTCACCATCCTACCCCCAACCGCCGCCTCACCACTCTACCCCCAACCGCCGCCTCACCACCCTACCCACAACCGCCGCCTCACCACCTTATCCCCAACCGCCGCCTCGCCACTCTACCCCCAACCGCCGTCTCACCATCCTACCCCCAACCGCCGCCTCACCACTCTACCCCCAACCGCCGCCTCACCACCCTACCCACAACCGCCGCCTCACCACTCTACCCCCAACCGCCGCCTCACCATCCTACCCACAACCGCCGCCTCACCACTCTACCCCCAACCGCCGCCTCACCATCCTACCCCCACCCGCCGCCTCACCACCCTACCCCCAACCGCCGTCTCGCCACCCAACCCCCAACCACCGCCTCGCCACCCAACCCCCAACCACCGCCTCACCACCTTACCCCCAACCGCCGCCTCACCACTTTACCCCCAACCGCCGCCTCATCAGCCTACCCCCAACCGCCGCCTCACCACCCTACCCCCAACCGCCGCCTCACCATCCTACCCCCAACCGCCGCCTCACCACCCTACCCCCAACCGCCGCCTCACCATCCTACTCCGAACCACCGCCTCACCACCTTACCCCCAACCGCCGCCTCACCACCCTACCTCCAATCGCCGCCTCACCACCCTACCCTCAACCGCCGCCTCACCACCCTACCCCAACCGCCGCCACATCACCCTACCCCCTACCGCCGCCTCATCACCCTACCCCCAACCACCGCCCCATTAACCTGCCCCTACCGCCACCTCACCACCCTACCCCCAACCGCCGCCTCACCACCCTACCCCCAACCACCGCCTTACCACCCTACCCCCAACGGCCGCCTCACCACTCTACCCCCAACCGCCGCCACATCACCCTACCCCCAACCGCCGCCTCACCACCCTACCCACAACCGCCGCCTCACCACTCTACCCCCAACCGCCGCCTCACCATCCTACCCACAACCGCCGCCTCACCACTCTACCCCCAACCGCCGCCTCACCATCCTACCCCCACCCGCCGCCTCACCATCCTACCCCCAACCGCCGTCTCACCATCCTACCCCCAACCGCCGCCTCACCACTCTACCCCCAACCGCCGCCTCACCATCCTACCCCCAACCGCCGCCTCACCACTCTACCCCCAACCGCCGCCTCACCACCCTACCCACAACCGCCACCTCACCACTCTACCCCCAACCGCCGCATCACCACCCTACCCACAACCGCCGCCTCACCACTCTACCCCCAACCGCCGCCTCACCATCCTACCCCCAACCGCCGCCTCACCATCCTACCCCCAACCGCCGCCTCACCACCCTACCCCCAACCGCCGCCTCACCACCCTATCCCCAACCGCCGCCTCACCACCCAATCCCCAACCGCCGCCTCACCACCCTACCCACAACCGCCGCCTCACCACTCTACCCCCAACCGCCGCCTCACCATCCTACCCCCAACCGCCGCCTCACCACCCTACCCCCAACCGCCGCCTCACCATCCTACCCCCACCCGCCGCCTCACCACCCTACCCCCAACCGCCGCCTCACCACCCTACCCCCAACCGCCGCCTCACCACTCTACCCCCAACCGCCGCCTCACCATCCTACCCCCAACCGCCGCCTCACCACTCTACCCCCAACCGCCGCCTCACCACCCTACCCACAACCGCCGCCTCACCACCTTATCCCCAACCGCCGCCTCACCACCCTATCCCCAACCGCCGCCTCACCACTCTACCCCCAACCGCCGCCTCATCAGCCTACCCCCAACCGCCGCCTCACCACCCTACCCCCAACCGCCGCCTCACCATCCTACCCCCAACCGCCGCCTCACCACTCTACCCCCAACCGCCGCCTCACCATCCTACCCCCAACCGCCGCCTCACCACTCTACCCCCAACCGCCGCCTCACCACCCTACCCACAACCGCCGCCTCACCACTCTACCCCCAACCGCCGCCTCACCACTCTACCCCCAACCGCCGCCTCACCACTTTACCCCCAACCGCCGCCTCACCACTCTACCCCCAACCGCCGCCTCACCACCCTACCCACAACCGCCGCCTCACCACTCTACCCCCAACCGCCGCCTCACCATCCTACCCACAACCGCCGCCTCACCACTCTACCCCCAACCGCCGCCTCACCATCCTACCCCCACCCGCCGCCTCACCACCCTACCCCCAACCGCCGTCTCACCATTCTACCCCCAACCGCCGCCTCACCACTCTACCCCCAACCGCCGCCTCACCATCCTACCCCCAACCGCCGCCTCACCACTCTACCCCCAACCGCCGCCCTAATACCACCAAACACACCCAGCCGTTGGTCATCCCAGCCCACAACTCCTGGCCTACAGGGATATACCTTCAGCCAGCCAACTGTCCCGTCACGCCTGTCAGAGTCGTTTCAACGCCACGGCCTCCTACCCACTCTGTACTCCCCTGGCCTCCCACCCCTCTGTACACCCCCAGGTTTCCTGCTCCCTATGTACCCACTACCCCATTCTCCACCTTTTGCACACCTTACCCCCTCCTCCACCTTCTGCTCACAGTCCAGCCTTCATCTCTCCACTTGGTGTCACAGCAATGTTTTCTTTGCAATGTGGTGGCATCGCAAACCCCCAGTGGATGTCCCAGCCCCTCCCCCCACCGGCCACCCCTATCCTTACCGTCCCATCGATGACACCGCGGCAGCAACGGTATCTTCATCCCCCCCACCCACGGCCACCCCTAGCCTTACCGTTCTATCGATGACACCACGGCAGCAACAGTATCCCTATCTCCACCACCCTCCCCCCCACCCACCCTTGCCGTATCCCTCCCCTGATCCGCCATGCCACACCCTTTCCGGAAACCACAACCCCGCAGACTGGGGTCGGGTCCTGATTTGGTGACTGATCAAAGCCCCGAGCCAGCCGGCCGCACACTGCTCGCACACTGCCCGGGTCTCCAGAGCTACCGACACTGACGGCGCAACAGTTTGCGGGCTGGCCAGTTTATTTCTTCCTCGTCTCTTTTTTTTTCTCCTCTTCAACGATGACGCTGTTTGGCGTTGGCAGCTGTGTTCGTAGGCCAATGCTGACCCATCGACGCCTTTTCGCCCTCAATGCACCCCTTCTCTCATCATGTGCATGTCATCTGGCCCCCCCCCTCCCCCCACTCCCCTCCTCTCACTCGCAGGATCCCCCGCTCCCGCCTCACGCCCTCAATGCACCCTTCCCTGTGTGGATGCCCTTTGCCTCCCATCCCCCACCCTTTCACTCGCATGATGCAGCCTGCTGGGGTAGATAATATCTTCCCCTGTTATGTTTCTATCGCATCCCCTGGCTGCGGCCGGTAACCTGTAACAACCGCGGGGGCGATCCGAGGATATTAAATTGTGAGACACCCGCCAGGCCTCAACATCACGTCACACCCCCATCGCACACCTTCGCACCCCCTCTCCCCCCTCCTCCTGCCCCCTCTCCAAACACACCCATAACGCCTCACCCCACAACGCACCTCTATTTTAGCGGCTGGGCCTGCAACCTATGTAACGAGCGATGACTGTGGCGCTGGCCGGAATCGAAGGACATTAAACCGTGAGACACCGACTCTGTTCGTTCTGCCTTTAAAGCTGTCATTGTATGTCTCCATCGTAAAACGCTCCGTGCTGCAGACCTCCCTATGTATTCAGATCCCAGAACTGGTAATGCTATAGGCGTAGTTGACATTATGGAGCAGGGAACCATATTCATAGAGGTCTCAATCGCGCTTCGGTCGAGTTGTTGGAGAATGAGCCCCCCCCCCCCAGGAATAATAATAGTAACATTAATTACAGCTGCTTTATGTGAAAGAACAATCCCAATAATTACAGCTGCTTTATGTGAAGAACAATCCCAATAATTACAGCTGCTTTATGTAAAAGAACAATCTCAATAATTACAGCTGCTATATGTGAAAGAACAATCCCAATAATTCCAGCTGCTATATGTGGAAGAACAATCTCAAAAATTCCAGCTGCTACATGTGAAAGAACAATCCCAATAATTACAGCTGCTATATGTGAAAGAACAATCCCAATAATTACAGCTGCTATATGTGAAAGAACAATCCCAATAATTACAGCTGCTATATGTGGAAGAACAATCCCAATAATTACAGGTGCTATATGTGAAAGAACAATCCCAATAATTACAGCTGCTATATGTGGAAGAACAATCCCAATAATTACAGCTGCTATATGTGAAAGAGCAATCCCAATAACTACAGCTGCTATATGTGAAAGAACAATCCCAGTAATTACAGCTGCTATATGTGAAAGAACAATCCCAATAATTATAGCTGCTATATGTGAAAGAAGAATCCCAATAATTACAGCTGCTTTATGTGAAAGAACAATCCCAATAATTACAGCTGCTATATGTGGTAGAACAATCCCAATAATTACAGCTGCTATATGTGAAAGAACAATCCCAATAATTACAGCTGCTATATGTGAAAGAACAATCCCAATAATTACAGCTGCTATATGTGAAAGAACAATCCCAATAATTACAGCTGCTATATGCGAAAGAACAATCCCAGTAATTACAGCTGCTAAGTGTGAAAGAACAATCCCAATAATTACAGCTGCTATATGTCAAAGAACAATCCCAGTAATTACAGCTGCTATATGTGAAAGAACAATCCCAATAATTATAGCTGCTATATGTGAAAGAAGAATCCCAATAATTACAGCTGCTATATGTGAAAGAACAATCCCAATAATTACAGCTGCTATATGTGAAAGAACAATCTCAATAATTACAGCTGCTATATGTGAAAGAACAATCCCAGTAATTACAGCTGCTATGTGTGAAAGAACAATCCCAATAATTACAGCTGCTATATGTGAAAGAACAATCCCAATAATTATAGCTGCTATATGTGAAAGAAGAATCCCAATAATTACAGCTGCTATATGTGAAAGAAGAATCCCAATAATTACAGCTGCTATATGTGGTAGAACAATCCCAATAATTACAGCTGATATATGTGAAAGAACAATCCCAATAATTACAGCTGCTATATGTGAAAGAACAATCCCAATAATTACAGCTGCTATATGTGAAAGAACAATCTCAATAATTACAGCTGCTATATGTGAAAGAAGAATCCCAATAATTACAGCTGCTATATGTGAAAGAACAATCCCAATAATTACAGCTGCTATATGTGAAAGAACAATCTCAATAATTACAGCTGCTATATGTGAAAGAACAATCCCAGTAATTACAGCTGCTATTTGTGAAAGAACAATCCCAATAATTACAGCTGCTATATGTCAAAGAACAATCCCAGTAATTACAGCTGCTATATATGAAAGAAGAATCCCAGTAATTACAGCTGCTATATATGAAAGAAGAATCCCAATAATTACAGCTGCTATATGTGAAAGAACAATCCCAATAATTACAGCTGCTATATGTGAAAGAAGAATCCCAATAATTACAGCTGCTATATATGAAAGAAGAATCACAATAATTACAGCTGCTATATGTGAAAGAACAATCCCAATAATTACAGCTGCTATATGTGAAAGAACAATCCCAATATTTAGCTGTCGATCATCGATCGATCGTCAAGGATGGATGTGGATCTGACCTGTAGCTTAGGGAGCTAACAACTGTGCTACGGAGGCTCCTGAAGGTCAAAGCGGATATTCCACATCCTGAACAGAGGTCTGAACAAATATACCACAGCGGGTGTAACATGTAACAAATATACCACAGCGGGTGTAACATGTAACAAATATACCACAGCGGGTGTAACATGTAACAAATATACCACAGCGGGTGTAACATGTAACAAATATACCACAGCGGGTGTAACATGTAACAAATATACCACAGCGGGTGTAACATGTAACAAATATACCACAGCGGGTGTAACATGTATCATGAAATGTTGGTGTTTTAGGCCAAGTTCGTGCATAATATGATTGACATGAAACCCCGCGGTAGGATGAGATGAGATTGGATGAGACATGCCCCTGATATATGCACGTACTAGGGCTTTAGTTTAAACATATTTGTATTACGCAATCGGAAAACAGGCATTGCCTATACGAATTCCTTTTGCTTAAAATAATACGTCAGAAATAAGCATGTATAAAATCATCTCCTAACATCAAGTTCAAGTTTATACAAGTTTACGCCAACAACATTGGGCTAGTCTGGACAAAACTCCACAGTATACAGATCTACACACAAAACGTCATTACAGAGAAATGTATTCTTTAGGATTTGAATCTTCTAGTTCCATCAATATAATCATGGACAGCTCTAAATATAGCTTTGTTTTCTTCAATTGGTAAATCATTGTTTCCATATAAAATAGTTCCGATAGAGATAGATGTATATTTCAGAATAATTTGTGGCAGTCGATCACGCAAGACGGTAAACCTCGGACATTGAAAGAAGTAGTGTATTGTGTCCTCCCTCGTCGCTCCACAGAGACACTGCTGCTCGTCAATAATATGCATATCAAATAGATGTGCCTTTAGGTCACTGCAACTCATTCTGAGACGCGCATGAACAACATTCGTTGAGCGCCGACCGTAGTTAAATAATTTATTTGTTGCCCGACTGGTTCGAATGTCAAGGTTGACTCAAGCCCTTTTGTAAGCTTTGTTGTCACTAAGTGATCTTACGGATATTGGTAGTTCATTCCAAAGCCTAATTGCACTTGGTAGAAAGGGTTGTAGTACGACGTCAGACGTGTTTGAATAGTAGTTACATTAAGTGGCTGAGCACTTCGTAACCCATGATGCGTTCTGTCATTTACAGTTTGTGGTAGGATATCACACAGGTACTCGGGTGCCTCCCCATAACACATTTGGTGAAACAAGATAAGTTTAAACCTTCTACGTCGAGCACTCAGCGTTTCCCAGCCCAATTCGTTATAAATCAAAGAGTGGCTTGTGTGCTTAACGGCTCCAGACACAAGACGGCCAGCTCGGAGCTGAACAGCTTCTAATTTATCATCGTCCGCTTGGGTGCAGCCATCCCACACAACGCATGCATAGTCCATAGTTGGGCGTACAAATGTTTTATACATCAAGTCTAATACACCCCTATTGAGTTTAAAACGCAGCCTTGCCAACAAATCAACCCTTCTATTAGCTTTCAGAAAAAAATTTCATTAATATGAGCCGTCCAGGTTACTCTTGAGCTTAACGTAACACCGAGGTGTTTGTGCTCAGTGACGCTGTTTAAAGTTTCATTACCCATGTGCAACACTGGAACATCACGTCTATGTTTGTTAGATATCACCATAGATTTCGTCTTGGGGGCACTAAACGTAATGAACCAATCTGATGTCCACGTTTCCATACGCTCCAGGTCTTGAGTTACCATATGAGCTCCAATGGTCTCGTCACCATCATCAACGATTACATATACAGCCGTGTCATCAGCAAAGAGTCGTATATTCGACTGTAAACCATCAACAATATCATTAATATAGATTAAAAATAACATGGGACCTAGGGCTTTCATATTCATGGGCTTTCATCATGTATGATGATCATCATATAAAATAGAGATTTCTCTTCCCACGGTTTCGCCATGATTGTGATACACAGCGACGGCGAGGCTGTCTAGCACGTCAGAGTTTGGTGACTTGATTGAGTCCTTTGGGCGCTTCGAGATCTCGAGATCTCGGGTGGAAGGAAAGCGCTTCACGAGACCAAGGCGAAATAACAGGTTCTTTGTCTGTTCCGTCCCATAGAGGTCCATGGCGGACAGAAGGTCCGTTGGTGGCTCACCACTTCCGGTGAGAGAGAGAGAGGGAGAAGTGTCCTGGCGACGGACACATCGGGGTGGGGGTAATTAAACACGAGTCGGGGTTGCCCACTGTCCCTGCACTGTCCAGCACTTGCTCTTTTCCCCTTCGACCATCTTTCTTGGATCTCGCTGTATATGGCTCAGTATTATGTGGTTGGCTGGTATGGTATTGCGGTGTTGTAGCGGACAAAGTGGCAGGACGAGGATGACGCCTGGATTGCTCGCTCGCTAGGTCTCTCGCTAGGTGGCGGCGACACTCCATGAGGGAGCGGGACGTGCGGGTATACCGGGGTAAACCAAACCCCACCTTATCAACCCCCCGCCACCGTAACTCGCACCAGCTAAACCACCTTGTCTACCGGCCAGCCAGTAGACTAGGGGTAAACCCCCCTACCAGCCCCGCCAACCCGCCACCCCTCCACCCATCTACCGGTCATCAAGTGGATGAGGCCCTACCGACCAGGGAGGGACCTTTCCACCCAACCGACCAGGGAGAGACCCTTCCACCCTACCGACCAGGGAGAGACCCTTTCACCCTACCGACCAGGAAGAGACCCTTTCACCCTACCGACCAGGGAGAGACCCTTTCACCCTACCGACCAGGGAGAGACCCTTCCACCCTACCGACCAGGGAGAGACCATTTCACCCTACCGACCAGGGCGAGACCCTTTCACCCTACCGATCAGGGTGATCCTTCCACCCTACCGACCAGGGAGAGACCCTTTCACCCTACCGATCAGGGAGAGACCCTGGCACCCTACCGACCAGGGAGAGACCCTTTCACCCTACCGACCAGGCAGAGACCCGTCCACCCTACCGATCAGGGTGACCCTTCCACCCTACCGACCAGGGCGAGACCCTTTCACCCTACCGACCAGGGAGATAAACCCTTCCACCCTACAGACCAGGGAGAGACCCTTTTACCCTACCGACCAGGGAGAGACCCTTCCACCCTACCGACCAGGGAGAGACCCTGGCACCCTACCGACCAGGGAGAGACCCTGGCACCCTACCGACCAGGGAGAGACCCTTTCACCTCACCGACCAGCGATGGACCCGTCCACCCTACCGAGCAGGTAGAGACCCTTCCACCCTACCGATCAGGGAGACCCTTTCAACCTACCGATCAGGGTGATCCTTCCACCCTACCGACCAGGGAGAGACCCTTTCACCCTACCGACCAGGGAGAGACCCTGGCACCCTACCGACCAGGGAGAGACCCTTTCACCCTACCGACCAGGGAGAGACCCGTCCACCCTACCGATCAGGGTGACCCTTCCACCCTACCGACCAGGGCGAGACCCTTTCACCCTACCGACCAGGGAGATAAACCCTTCCACCCTACCGACCAGGGAGAGACCCTTTCACCCTACCGACCAGGGAGAGACCCTTCCACCCTACCGACCAGGGAGAGACCCTGGCACCCTACCGACCAGGGAGAGACCCTGGCACCCTACCGACCAGGGAGAGACCCTTTCACCTCACCGACCAGCGATGGACCCGTCCACCCTACCGAGCAGGTAGAGACCCTTCCACCCTACCGATCAGGGAGACCATTTCACCCTACCGATCAGGGTGACCCTTCCACCCTACAGACCAGGGAGAGACCCTTTTACCATACCGATCAGGGTGACCCTTCCACCCTACCGACCAGGGAGAGACCCTGGCACCCTACCGACCAGGGAGAGACCCTTTCACCCGACCGACCAGGGAGAGACCCTTCCACCCTACCGACCAGGGAGAGACCCTTTCCCCCTACCGACCAGGGAGAGACCCGTCCACCCTACCGATCAGGGTGACCCTTCCACCCTACCGACCAGGGAGAGACCCTTTCACCCTACCGACCAAGGAGAGACCCTTCCAACCTACCGACCAGGGAGATACCCTTTCACCCTACCGAACAGGGAGAGACCCGTCCACGCTACCGACCAGGGAGAGACCCTACCACCCTACCGACCAGGGAGAGACCCTTTCACCCTACCGACCAGGGAGAGACCCTTCCACCCTACCGACCAGGGAGAGACTTTTTCACCCTACCGACCAGGGAGAGACCCGTCCATCCTACCGATCAGGGTGACCCTTCCACCCTACCGACCAGGGAGAGACCCTTTCACCCTACCGACCAGGGAGAGACCCATCCACCCTACCGACCAGGGAGAGACCCTTCCACCCTACCGACCAGGGAGAGACTTTTTCACCCTACCGACCAGGGAGAGACCCTTTCACCCTACCGATCAGGGAGAGACCCTTCCACCCTACCGACCAGGGAGAAACCCTTTCACCCTACCGACCAGGGAGAGACCCTGGCACACTACCGACCAGGGAGAGACCCTTTCACCCTACCGACCAGGGAGAGACCCTGGCACCCTACCGACCAGGGAGAGACCCGTCCACCCTACCGATCAGGGTGACCCTTCCACCCTACCGACCAGGGCGAGACCCTTTCACCCTACCGACCAGGGAGATAAACCCTTCCACCCTACCGACCAGGGAGAGACCCTTTCACCCTACCCACCAGGGAGAGACCCTTCCACCCAACCGACCAGGGAGAGACCCTGGCACCCTACCGACCAGGGAGAGACCCTGGCACCCTACCGACCAGGGAGAGACCCTTTCACCTCACCGACCAGCGATGGACCCGTCCACCCTACCGAGCAGGTAGAGACCCTTCCACCCTACCGATCAGGGAGACCATTTCACCCTACCGATCAGGGTGACCCTTCCACCCTACCGACCAGGGAGAGACCCTTTTACCATACCGATCAGGGTGACCCTTCCACCCTACCGACCAGGGAGAGACCCTGGCACCCTACCGACCAGGGAGAGACCCTTTCACCCTACCGACCAGGGAGAGACCCTTCCACCCTACCGACCAGGGAGAGACCCTTTCCCCCTACCGACCAGGGAGAGACCCGTCCACCCTACCGATCAGGGTGACCCTTCCACCCTACCGACCAGGGAGAGACCCTTTCACCCTACCGACCAGGGAGAGACCCTTCCACCCTACCGACCAGGGAGATACCCTTTCACCCTACCGACCAGGGAGAGACCCGTCCACGCTACCGACCAGGGAGAGACCCTTCCACCCTACCGACCAGGGAGAGACCCTTTCACCCTACCGACCAGGGAGAGACCCTTCCACCCTACCGACCAGGGAGAGACTTTTTCACCCTACCGACCAGGGAGAGACCCGTCCATCCTACCGATCAGGGTGACCCTTCCACCCTACCGACCAGGGAGAGACCCTTTCACCCTACCGACCAGGGAGAGACCCATCCACCCTACCGACCAGGGAGAGACCCTTCCACCCTACCGACCAGGGAGAGACTTTTTCACCCTACCGACCAGGGAGAGACCCTTTCACCCTACCGATCAGGGAGAGACCCTTCCACCCTACCGACCAGGGAGAAACCCTTTCACCCTACCGACCAGGGAGAGACCCTGGCACACTACCGACCAGGGAGAGACCCTTTCACCCTACCGACCAGGGAGAGACCCTTTCACCCTACTGACCAGCGATGGACCCGTCCACCCTACCGAGCAGAGAGAGACACTTCCACCCTACCGATCAGGGTGACCCTTCCACCCTACCGACCAGGGAGAGACCCTTTCACCCTACCGACCAGGGAGAGACCCTTTCACCCTACCGACCAGGGAGCGACCCTTTCACCCTACCGACCAGGGAGAGACCCTTTCACCCTACCGACCAGGGAGAGACCCTTCCACCCTACCGACCAGGGAGAGACCCTTTCCCCCTACCGACCAGGGAGAGACCCGTCCAACCTACCGATCAGGGTGACCCTTCCACCCTACCGACCAGGGAGAGACCCTTTCACCCTACCGACCAAGGAGAGACCCTTCCACCCTACCGACCAGGGAGATACCCTTTCACCCTACCGACCAGGGAGCGACCCGTCCACGCTACCGACCAGGGAGAGACCCTTCCACCCTACCGACCAGGGAGAGACCCTTTCACCCTACCGACCAGGGAGAGACCCTTCCACCCTACCGACCAGGGAGAGACTTTTTCACCCTACCGACCAGGGAGAGACCCGTCCATCCTACCGATCAGGGTGACCCTTCCACCCTACCGACCAGGGAGAGACCCTTTCACCCTACCGACCAGGGAGAGACCCATCCACCCTACCGACCAGGGAGAGACCCTTCCACCCTACCGACCAGGGAGAGACTTTTTCACCCTACCGACCAGGGAGAGACCCTTTCACCCTACCGATCAGGGAGAGACCCTTCCACCCTACCGACCAGGGAGAACCCTTTCACCCTACCGACCAGGGAGAGACCCTGGCACACTACCGACCAGGGAGAGACCCTTTCACCCTACCGACCAGGGAGAGACCCTTTCACCCTACTGACCAGCGATGGACCCGTCCACCCTACCGAGCAGGGAGAGACACTTCCACCCTACCGATCAGGGTGACCCTTCCACCCTACCGACCAGGGAGAGACCCTTTCACCCTACCGACCAGGGAGAGACCCTTCCACCCTACCGACCAGGGAGAGACCCTTTCACCCTACCGACCAGGGAGAGACCCTTTCACCCTACCGACCAGGGAGAGACCCTTTCACCCTACCGACCAGGGAGAGACCCTTTCACCCTACCGACCAGCGATAGACCCGTCCACCCGACCGACCAGGGAGAGACCCTTCCACCCTACCGACCAGGGAGAGACCCTTCCTCCCTACCGACCAGGGAGAGACCCTTTCACCCTACCGACCAGGGAGAGACCCTTTCACCCTACCGACCAGGGAGAGACCCTGGCACCTTACCGACCAGGGAGAGACCCTTTCACCCTACCGACCAGGGAGAGACCCTTTCACCCTACCGACCAGCGATGGACCCGTCCACCATGCCGAGCAGAGAGAGACACTTCCACCCTACCGATCAGGGTGACCCTTCCACCCTACCGACCAGGAAGAGACCCTTTCACCCTACCGACCAGGGAGAGACCCTTTCACCCTACCGACCAGGGAGAGACCCTTTCACCCTACCGACCAGGGAGAGACCCTTTCACCCTACCGACCAGGGAGAGACCCTTTCACCCTACCGACCAGGGAGAGACCCTTTCACCCTACCGACCAGCGATGGACCCGTCCACCCTACCGACCAGGGAGAGACCCTGTCACCCTACCGACCAGCGATGGACCCTTTCACCCTACCGACCAGGGAGAGACCCTTTCACCCTACCGACCAGCGATGGACCCGTCCACCCTACCGACCAGGGAGAGACCCTTTCACCCTACCGACCAGGGAGAGACCCGTCCACCCTACCGACCAGCGATGGACCCGTCCACCCTACCGACCAGGGAGACCCTTTCACCCTACCGATCAGGGAGAGACCCTTTCACCCTACCGATCAGGGAGAGACCCTTTCACCCTACCGACCAGGGAGAGACCCTTTCACCCTACCGACCAGGGAGAGACCCTTTCACCCTAACGACCAGGGAGAGACCCTTTCACCCTACCGACCAGCGATGGACCCGTCCACCCTACCGACCAGGGAGAGACCCTTTCACCCTACCGACCAGCGATGGACCCTTTCACCCTACCGACCAGGGAGAGACCCTTTCACCCTACCGACCAGCGATGGACCCTGGCACCCTACCGACCAGGGAGAGACCCTTTCACCCTACCGACCAGGGAGAGACCCTTTCACCCTACCGACCAGCGATGGACCCGTCCACCCTACCGACCAGGGAGACCCTTTCACCCTACCGATCAGGGAGAGACCCTTTCACCCTACCGATCAGGGAGAGACCCTTTCACCCTACCGACCAGGGAGAGACCCTTTCACCCTACCGACCACGGAGAGACCCTTTCACCCTACCGACCAGGGAGACCCTTTCACCCTACCGATCAGGGAGAGACCCTTTCACCCTACCGATCAGGGAGAGACCCTTTCACCCTACCGATCAGGGAGAGACCCTTTCACCCTACCGACCAGGGAGAGACCCTTTCACCCTACCGACCAGGGAGACCCTTTCACCCTACCGACCAGGGAGAGACCCTTTCACCCTACCGATCAGGGAGAGACCCTTTCACCCTACCGATCAGGGAGAGACCCTACCACCATACCGACCAGGGAGGGACTCTTCCACCCCACCCCCACCCCCCAGCTACCGTGCATCCACCCTCTCACCCATCTTTCCTCCCTCCCTCCCACCCAGCCAGCCATCAACGGCCCATCGATAGCCTAATAGTTCCTCGATAGCCGGCGAACGTATGTAAATGTACGGCCACTATAGGCCAGGGCGGGCGGGCGGGTGGCTGGCGGGCCGGGCGGGTGGCTGGCGGGCTGGCGGGCCGGGCGGCTGATCGACGGCATGCACGGGGCCATTCAGCGATAGCAGCGGAGGGAGACCACGTGGCCGAGAGGGGACGGGGACCAGCTTGGTATTTTCTACCAGCCATGGCTCCCCCACCGCCATCCAACTTGCCAGCAAGCCATCCTGCCAGCCCAACCCAGCCCCAACTTCAGCCCCAGCCCCAGCCCCAGTCCCAGCTCCAGGTCCAGGCTCATGCAGCCCCAGCTCAAGCCATGCCAACCTTCGCTGCCATCCCAACACCCACCACCGTTGCCTGGGTCTGCGAATGGCCTGAGTCCGCCGGTGTCCGCCACCGCCACCGCCTGTGCCACTGCCGCTGCCAGCCAAGTCACTCACTCACACTTTCCCGCTCACTCGCCAGGGACATAAGGCTATCTGCAGCAACACGGGGCCGTTAGCTGGCCTGCTGCTGCCGCCGCTGCCGCTGATACCTCCACTGCCGCTATTCCACGAGCCGGACTTTCCTTCTGCGTCTTGATAAGGGTCGGCGTTTGAAGAGGCTGACTGAGGAGGGCGCACCCCCCTCTCCCCCACTCCTCTCGGAAAACAAGTTGCTGCCGTCCCAGATTGAGGGTCAAGATAGCGGATTACATCCACGTAGACGGCCAGGTGAACGTGTTTCCTCGACTTAACCACCGCGAGGCCGAGATTACACTTGTGCCCGCCTGGGGGCGGCGGGCGGCGGGCGGCGGGCGGTGGGGGGTGGATAAAATAACCACCCGCTCAGCATTTAAAAGGAAAGCTTATCGCCTGTTGCGCATGTAAAACGAGAAATTACAACCCTCGGTCGACGTGTAATCCATTGTGATTTTGAACAAACGAGTCGTTAATCTCCGGGAATTGTCACGTGTTGTAGTTAAATTCCGTGGCGTCTCGAACGTGAGGACGTGGGTGGCGCCACTTCATGGGTGAAAAAGGGTCGCGTTCCCTCCAATTAATCGCTTCGACGGAGATTTAGTTGACAAGGTGTTAGACTTAGGGCGTATGTGTGGCTATTCCAGATAGCCCGGGGGGTCTGGCAGTCTGTAGCTGGTGCTGGCGACCAGCTGTTATGGTTCTGTACCGCCCCATTGGGAGACACAACCGCTATATAAACTGCCATTTTGCGGTTTGAGTTGTTGTCTATGTGTATTTTTTACAAGCTGGGAGGATCAGGAAGCAGAGGAATTTGGGGAACTTAAAACCGGATGGACAGCGTACTAAGCGGTGTTCACGGTGACGTCATATACTCGATCTATAGGACCATTACCCGCCATCATCTTTTGTCGCTTGCGGCGTTTTCCCATCAGTGCCGAAGTGGTTGCTATGGTTGCAGCATCCAACCAAATTGAATGGCGGATCCAGGACGTTCCGGACTGGTATCGTACGAGATTCATAACAAGTGCTCCCCTCCGCCCTCCCCTCCTCCCGATGAACTCTTGCCCTCCTGTCTACCATCCTAAACGTTTCTCAGTGCGGGGCCAAAAAATTGGCACTGAAGCAGTTAGCATTTACTCTGCGCCCCATTACACCCCCCCCCGGTCTCCCCACAAGCCCCCGCCCCCTCCATCTCTTCACCCACCGAACCCAATCTGATCCTGACCAGATCCCTTGGGACCCCCGATTGCCTAATCTGAGAGAGTTATTAATCTTTTACGATGTCTTAAAACCACAGGTGCCCCCACGCGGACCCGATGATACTCCAGCCACCACGAGACAACGGAAAAGATCCAAACGAGAGAGGGCGCGAGATTACAGGAGTGATGTGAATCTGCTCGGGATTACCAGGGACGTCGACCCAGACCTGCCTTCCCACCCCCGCGCCCGCTGGCTCCACAGAGGATGATCCCTGTCCATGCTCCAGACAAACCCTTCACAGGAGAATGTCGGGGGTGAGCAGGAGTGTCGGATGTGGCGGAGTGTAACCTAAACACGTAGTGTAGCACACGTTCCTCCACAGCTCCACGAGCAATACGAATCGGGGGCTCAGGACGTGTGCAATCGGCTTCTAATCTAATCACCCAATACATTGTCGCCTGCCTTTCTTCTTCCCATGATTATCACCCGTCGTCAACTGCGAGGACGAAGACTTTCTAACGCACAAGGATTGCGCGTTTAACTACGGGGACGGTCTAGTAGCAGAGGAGGGGAAAAACCTACAACGAAAACACTCAAATGGATGCGAGATCGCAGTGACAATAAAGAAAGATGAAGACGTCAAAAGCAGCTGCTGCCAGCGTTGTCGCAGCTGCAGCTGCGGGCAAGACGATCGCCTTCCTCCTGTTGCTGCTGTGTGACGAGACTAGGAGCCAGCATGGTGAGTCTTTACGCACGCTGTTACGGGCAATAATGAGATGCAGGCCTTTTATTCGTTTTTTACTCCGCTCGTGTGTCTCCGTCAGTTTTGTTGCCTTGTTACGGTGATGGATGTGTACACCAACGGTGTAATGATGTACTCTGATTTCAATACAGATTTTCCCTCGGCGGAGGAGTATTATAACTACCACTGCATCGATTGCGGGGATTTTATTTTTGTTGGCCGGGTTCTACCGAGTCATAGGGGCAATGATTCTGGGGTGCATATGCGGTGCTCCAGTTTAGTGCAGGTATTATCAAAGAGAACATCAGAATAATGTTACATCGCATACATTGATGGCATGGCTGGTATCTCTTTTCTCAAATTACGTAAAGCAATCACGTAAATTCAGCTGTATAAAAACAGCCGATTTCAATCTCACGTTAGCCGATATTTTCTCCAGTTAATCCCTTGCTCGATGCAATAAACTAAAATTAGGAATGGTGGTATAATACCAAGGGAGTCCCTCGCATTATCCTTTAATTTCCGCACATGGCTTTCAGTTATCATAGGCCAGATTTGTCATGCACACGGTAATATTGCATCACGTGTCCTTCCTTGCAGATTGGTTTCAGTCATCCAATAAATAACATGAGACCGAAATTAGGCTTTCGGCATTTAGTTGGCGGGGGACATGGGGCGCGCTGTCCTCATTAAGTCGCTGAGCATGCGCAATAACTTCACTGCAGCCACCTCGTAACTTGCCTTGAATTGCTTAGGTTTTTTTTGCTATAAGAAGACCAATTTCAGGCTGGGAGGGGAGAGAGATTTTTTGCATAGCTATTAGTGAGGGCCTCCCTAGTAAATGGTGCTGACCAGGACGCATTGGAAAAAAACACCTCGCAACCGAGGAAGTAAAGACAAGAACGAGGAGAAAAGACTGATCCTGGTGCGTAAAGCGTAAATGTCGGCCACGCGATTGCAGCCAATGGGAGCTGTCGTTATATAAGTTGTAAGGCTGGTGATGTGACCATGGCAATAACGCCAGCATGCGTGTCACGTGTCCGTGACACGCAGTGGGTGCCTGGCCACATATGCCCCCCGGATACCGTCTCTAGCGGCCATAAAGACCAGACCGTGATGTGTCCCAGTGCCCGGGGAAGATTTGACCTGGGTCTTCTACATGATTGAAGCCATTGTAAGAAACGGTTCTCCGTAACATTGTGACCATTAATATTATTGTTTTATAACGGGAATATTATCAATGTTTTTACTACAACCGGGCATAAAGTGCGACTAGTTCGACTCCATAAATGAGGATATTTCGCGCAGCAATTTGAAACAGAACGGGATAAAGACCCGTATTTAAGCAAGTAACGATATTAGCCGTTATGTCATGGTCATGTCAATGAGAGACGATCCGCTCTTTTGGAGGTGAAATTGAGACCACGTGCCACATGCCACGTGAACCAAATTCATATCCGGTTTGCCCACGTGGTCTGGGAGTCATAGTCACAACGTGATTGAACGTGGTCACGCACCTGACTGACTGCAGATGGGTGTGTTGCCATCCGTCACGTAGACATATGAAACGGGAAGTTGGGGGGGGGGGGGGGGGATGGGTTGAGAGAATAGTGGGGGGATATACCCTTTCAATATATATGTTGGCCACCCGTATTATTTTGCCAACTATATTTCTACGTCATTGCTAGGATGGGAACAATTTCGGGAAAATTATAATGTTATGATAAACTTTGCGGATTTCTATAGTTTAATGCATCTCATAATTAGAGCATTGAGATGCATGGCACGCGAGAGGAGAGAAGTTATCAAGCCTACAGTCGCAACGGAAACTCGACGGACAACGAAATTTCCCGTTTACAAGAAAATATTTACTGATTCGAAGCAGAAAATACTTCTGTGTGGACAAATCGGGGCCTAATAAGTGTATGTCAACTCACGTTTCCTGAGACACTTGCAAATAAACTATAAGCAAATGTTGCTTTGCTGCACTTCGAAGCAGCCGATCGGTTTGATGGCGCCATTCACTGTTTACTGTGACGTCACTGGGCGATACCATTTACATCTTTGTAAGGGGTCATGGGTTTGAATTCCTTTTTAGTGTTTTATCATTAACTCTGTTCTCAAGCATTGACGCATACCTAAAGTGACCCAGAGGAAACTTGAAATCAGTTTAGTATCAATTGAGGCTAAACTTAGATTCATTGCGCCTCCTGCAAAAGTGGGTACAGCAGATCAACCATTACCCCCTGACCATTGCATTCAACCTCGGTACCCTCGTCAAATGACGCGATGGACTTCGCCAACCTGACCTAGATTTTGAACCAATCAAGTGGCAGTTGGATGACATTTACATTTGCGCGACTGACAAGAGAACGATAAAAACAACATCGTCTGCTCTATTAAATAGCATGGCAGGTCATGTATTGTGAGGATAGGAATCAAACTGCAGATCGGATGAACAATTGTTCAGACAGGCCCCAGTTCATAGGTAAGGAATATGCATATAATTTGTCCTCAACTTGTCGAATAAACAAATAATTCGCAAATTTCGATGTCCGAAGAGTTTCCGCTTTGACTACAGATAGACAACAGATATTTAAAAGACATCTTTTAACAGGATGGAATTTATACAGCTACATACAATATACGTATCCGTGATTGTGCTTACGGTGGATACAATTGAGCAAAGTGGTCAGACATTGTAACGACAATACTGATCAAGCTTAGTGGCAAAAAGGGATATTTACTAAAGCGTCTACGGGCGAGCGTTTAGGAGTGTGCAGTATAAACCTTTATGCCAAAGTATATTATATAACATTATTTTGTATAAATTTAAGTAATATTTGCAGTGCGGTTGGGTTTATGGTTGATCGTAGGCAGGTTCTATAACTTACCAATCAGGCTGTAAGCAGACCCGCCATATTCTGACCGATCATATTTTTTATTAATTGATATCAATTTATATATTTTATATCCATGTATAACTAAATCACTGAATTAAATGTTTTATACAAGGACAAAAAAACTATTTTACGTCAGGGTTCTCTTATGTCTCATTAAGCCAAGCTCATTAACCCGATTAAACCTAGATTTGACAATAAACGCCTAGGTTTAAATCTTACTAAGGTGTATGTCCAAAGAATCGTTACCCCTCTGGACACCCCCCCCCCTCCCCTTTACATCTGAACATGGGACACCTTAGGCATCCGATTTATTTTTCAGCATGGAGGTCATTCGGGGTGCACTGTGAACGACATTGTTTAGATAAATCCTTTTTTTTTGGTGTGGACGGTGTTTTCTCCTTCGCGCTCCTTGGATTACAACAAACATGCATTTCGCCGTGGTTATTCTCCCTCCGCGCCCTGTTGTCTGTGACAAGGCCATTGGCAGGTTCCGGTTTATACACAGTATATGGTATGCAGAGAGAGATATACAACTGGAGCTGCGGACTATCTCGTGTCCACGCCGATGGATTTAATGTTGACAGGAGCACCACCTTTAAGTGGTGCTTCGCCCTCAAGTATCAGGGGCTTGAAGCGGTACGCGTGCTATACACATATATATCAGGGGTCGGCCCAGCGATAAGGACATGACGGGTTGCCGCTCTCCGACTCCTGTGTCCCGATAAGGCCAGCGGTGACGGTCCCGAACTACCGCCGGTTCCGGCAGTTGCTTAGCCAATCGTCGCCGCAGTTAACAACGGAAACCGCGGGTTCGTCCAGCCAGAAGTGCCGGAAAGAGAGAGCCGCCACTAGGAGTATAAATAGGCGCGGAATCGCACCGCCGACACCCGACAAGTCCACAAAGGTTGTTCGTTGGCGTTATGTGTCATGGTCCGGCATCTTGAGAGGGTAGGAGATACAATCATCAGATGTCTGTATCACTGTCGTGTCGTACACTTACACAGGTCAGAACATCATCCATTAGCGAAAGAAGGTACACAGGTACAAATAGTTGACATCCACACAGGCCGAGTCAATAGCCAATATGGCTTTCAGACAAAAAGGATTAATTTGTATATAAATTACTCTTAATTCAACTCAACCAACATTCTATTCAATATCCTGCAGATGGCTTTTCGATATGTCGCGTGTAAATACGCCATAAATTGCAATATACAACGAATTCTCCAATTTTATGGACATAGGTATCCACGAGGCAGGCAAAAACAAAGCCCTCATTCATTGCATCAGAAGTGACGTGGCTGGTACTGATGTCTGGCGCAGGCCCCTGATCAATATTATCCCATTGTTGTCTGAAGTGGGTTTACTCAATACTGCATGCATGCCAGGAAAAGTTGGCCAGCTCTCGTTGTTTGTGTTTGCTTTGAAAAGCGTTCCTCCCTTGTGAGGCTCAGTAAGCACCATCACATACCAGGCAGTGAAGGTCACTACGGCGTATTGAAGGTCATCGTTACTCGCCTTAGATGCATTGCATCCCACACGTTGGATGTCAGTAGATCTTGCTTCTCCCGATTAGCACATGTTATGCCCCCCCCCTCCAACGTCCCCCCCCCCGCCCCCTCCGCGGGGCAATGTTTGTTTTGCCTCTCAGCGTGGAGGTAACACAGGAGACTATGATAGGATATTGCTGGCTTCAGTTACTGATAAACCACTCGCTAGGCATGGCTGCAAGGCACGGTAAAGACTGTCAAGGATTAGGATCTTTCCTCTGTTTATATAAACAGAACACACGGAATGTCATTCTCTTGATGTTACACGTCGATCGATTATCGAAATAGTTGTTTTTAAAACTTGTTTTTAATGTGTATATATTGATTTCACCGTTATGCGTTGTGGATTGTATGCATCTCGTAGAAGGATCACTATTGTTCTCATCAGTATAAATGGACACACGTTACCCATGCATGGTTCTAGGTTGGTTCGGATACCGGACGCCCTTGCCTAAAGCCAGATTAGTGTTACTAATCCATCATAATTAGAGAATACACAGCGTTCTCTTTAGCGATTTAAGACAAATTAACAGGAACGAAGGGTGAACCTGTAGGATGCTGATAACTGACCATGTGGCGAATACTGATATCGCTCGGTCATCAATAATTGGACGCTTACGCCATTCAATTAAATAAACACATAAAACTGTGAGTTAATTTAACCCCTGACTGGACAGGTAGACACACCTTGTTCCTGGCTACCACTCCCCGCGGCGAAGCGCCGAACCAGCCTCTGCCGAACCCGATTGCTCAAGGGCAAATAAACGAAAAAAGTGCGACGGGGCTTGACGAGCTGTTAACGGCGTCATCTTCCTCCGGGCCGATGGGTCATACCACCAGGCCATGGACCCCCACACCCCTCCTTCGCCACTCGGCCTTCCTGTGAGCCATCTGTTCCCTGCTGCCTCCAAGACGATTCTATGGCGTGTCTGTCTGGGTCTACCGATGGGTTGGGGATGGCGGGTGGGGCGGAATGGGGTAAGGTGGAGACTGCCGTCGCTATGGCTATCCCGGGGAGTAGTAGACAGGGGCGTCAATTAATGCACCGACGGCGGGTGGGTCGGGGGGTGGGGGAGGGTGTTATTGGGCGTTGCGGGTCTGTTTGAGGGTCTTTTTGGGGGTCGGTCTAGGGGTCGGTTTTGTGGTCGGTTTGGCGGTTGGGGGCTAGTTTGGGGTGTTGACACTGGCCCGTTCCCTGAATAATATAGTTCAGTGAAGTGGCTAAAGTTGTAAAATGCAGCCGCCTGTGGTACGCACATTAATTTTTTTTCAGTAGGTGTTTTTGTTGTAGTTCGGGAAGAGGTCGTCCCGGTGACGAGTCAAATATTAAGTGGGCCATGGTACATTCGATCCGAGCATTCTTTCACGGAATTCCTTCCCTCAGTCGTAACACGGCGACCTGAGGGAGAGTCAGCACGTGTCCCTCCTGAGTTTAACCAGCTCTATAACTCTTCAAGGCGTATAACGCCAAATAAAGTAATGATATAAGACTCCTTTATAGAGTTGTCTCAAAAGGGATAACAAACAATTTCAGACCTAATTCACCAGAATAAGAGGACTGAGAAACTGAACTGGTAGCCATTGTGACGATTGCCAAGTGGGATTCGAACCCGCCACCCCTCATTGGCCCCGCCCGCCATATAGTCAGAAGGAATAATGGCATATATAGCCGGTGGGGTGGAAATGGAGTAAAGACTTTTTTTGTCCATTTATATAAGTTCACAAAGGTCTCTGACAACATTTTCCGGAGGGTGTGCAAAATTTTGGTCCTTGGCATTTGTTTAAATTCAAGATGGCCGCCACGACCACAAATTTTCAATAAAATGATCATAACTCGTTAAGTATCTGCGCTAGAGACATAAAATATTGGTCTATACCCAATATTTCACATACGAGGAATCTATTGGAATAGTTAATTATGTGATTTAACCACACCAGTAGTACGTATTCCAATATGACGGCCAAAATGCCACAAAGTCGGCGTATATATTCAAATTAAGGACATTGGTTTCTTGATATCATCTGTGTGTTATTAATTGGACACTAGGTTTATGATACACCCGTTAAAACCGTACAATGTTGACCACAACTTAATACAGATATCCGAGATAAATGCTACAGAATGATGTGATGCCGTGTTAGAGGCTGTTCACAGAAAATAGGTATGTCTTCTCGCGTCAAAATATGATCCGAAAATTCCTCAGGAATATCGTAAACGAGCATACCAAATACGAAGCTACGAGAAATCAGGTGGACAAGAGTATAAACAATACATACTCAATCTTTGTCAGAAGAGGAATGACAACCATGGTCAAACTGTACGTGAACGGGTATTTTTGCTTTGCTACTGCCCAAAATATCATCCGAATTCGACCATGAATCACTGTTCCATCAGTCCTAGTACTTCAAGTCCGTCATCACAGTGCTTGGAGGCATGCACACTGCTTCATGCGACTGCTATCATAATGGCTGGCAGCGATATAAATAGAGATTCGGGTCAGCACATTTGGAAGCACCGATAAAATGTTGAGTAGAAAAAAATATCCACAGAACTTTCGTGCCTTCAGGATGCGTCGCACAAGAGCAAGGACTTCATTTGCTCGCCCCATCGAAGTGCTTGACGCTCGAGCAAGCCGCAGCAGAACTACGAAGTTGTGGACGGACAACCTTGTCAAGAGACATTCTCTCGTGTTGGACATGAGGGGGATTGGGTTTTCATCTCTTCTCTGCGGAAGCCATGTTGCCGTATCTGATCTGCTGGTTGCCACAACTACGCGCGATATGCTGCCTTCTACATTCATCGCATGAAAGGCCTTGATCCAAAGCGGATGAAGAAGTTACAACATGGTACAGTCGCGCGACACATCGCTGGCATCTATAACTCAACCTGGACGGACATGTTCATAGAGACAACGTGCATGCGACTTGGTCACGGACCAGCTGGAGCTGTGGTCATAACCACAGACTATCACCGGATGGTAAAGTGTGCCCTCAGCTTTTCTCTGAGCGGGGAGCTGTGACACAATGTTCGAGCTATGAGCAACGATCACCAGGATACTGTCCAAAGTCCCAATAAAGAAGAAGCGAAGGTTCGATTCGAGGCAGACAAACTGGATCGGCGGAGCCTACTAAAGTCACTGAACGATTGCATTGACCACTTGGATGATGTCTCTCACCATGAAGGTGGACTGATGACCATTGGATCATCCCGATGTCAATGCGGATAATGCCACCAGGCTCCGAGAGCGGGGACTAAGGTAGTTCAAGTACTTTAAGTTTGTTGCATGGCATAGGCAAGACAACTATCCTCAAAGTTTGCAAGAAGGGATGTTATTCAGTCTCGAAAGTTGGTGATGAAAATGCTGACACGCAATCTGTTGAAGCTCAGGTTACGAAGTTCATATGTGCTGCATATCGGAAGGCGACAGAATCATGTTGTTCGATGACAGAATTCAGACTGAAAATGTGGAAAGAGTGGCGCAACCTCAGTGAAATTCTTCTCTCTTCCATTCACCAGTGAAGCATTCACCGAAAATATCCACAGATGTCACCTTCAGGTAGCCATATGAAAGGCAGCACTTCTGGAGTCACCCCCCGAAATGGACCAACGAAATATAGTTGGGAGCTAGACCATCAAGGCATGCCGCTCCCAACGACTGTGACAGCGGATACGCGTTCTGCATCGGCAGATGTACTGCAGCCTAATTATCCGCTGCAACTGTAGATCTTCTGGATGCAGAACAGGATCTCGCAGCTGTTCCCATATATGATGCACAAGGTTTTGTTTATGGGGGGGGGGGGGGGCGGAGAATATTGTAAGAACCCTTTTACACAAATTATGTCAGACGAAGGATGATCTGAAAGGAAGGAAGAAGCTCAGGAAGGCGAAGACGAGGATGCGGAAGTTATGTTGCTGTAATGTGGACGGCTAAAGTAATGGAGGTTTCATTACAGTAAGCAAGCACGAGCATATTGAGTTTCTTCCTTGTACGTATAAATAGGTACCTATTTTCTGTGAACAGACTCTAACACGGCATCATGTGATTCTGTAGCATTTGTCTTGGATATCTATATTAATTTGTGGTCAACATTGGACGGTTCTAACGGGTGTATCGTAAACCTTGTGTCCAATTAATCAACACACATATGATATCAAGAAGCCTATGTCCGTAATTTGAATATCTAAGCCGACTTTGTGGCATTTTGGCCACAATTTTGGATTTATGTACTACTGATGTCGTTAAATCACATAATTAACCATTCCAATAGATTCCTCGTATGTGAAATACTGGGTATAGACTCATATTTTATGTTTCTAGCGCAGATACTTAACGAGTTATGACCATTTGATTGAAAATTAGTGGTCGCGGCAGCCATCTTGGATTTTAAAAATTTCCAAGGATCGAAATTTTGCACACCCTCCGAAAAATGTTGCCTTATGCCTGTATCAACTTATATAAATCGACAAAAAAAGTCTTTACTCCATTTCCACCTTATGTGGGATTTCCTCCTGACTATTAGGCCTATCTATAAGCCGGGCTCCGTCACCATCTGTCAAGACATCTGCCTAACCCTTTATTGTTATGGTCATCTGGAACCTATACTATCATGGCAGGCGATTATAATAATGTCCATTCGTACTTTATTGCACATAAAGTGCAAAAATGACAGGTAAAATTCATCTAACGCAACATAATTAATGGCTTGGCTCAAATACGGGCATAAACTCTGCAACCCCGGCGGCTCATTTGGATCCCTGATTATGTCCAGTACGCACGAATATGGCGTAAGACACCAATCTAGTTGGTTGTCCAATCATCAAGTCTATTATTTGATAGCCTATAGCATGCATTCAGTTCGCTAAATAATATTCAATCATATTAATTATACACACATATATACATATCAATTATTTGACATAGATCAGTAATTTAACGCTGACGCACGAGGTTGAAAGGACCATTTGGACTCTTTAGAGTCTTTAGAGATCTTAATTGTTAACCGTACCGTCATGCACCGTCATGGCATGGCGGAAATAATGAAATGTTTAGCAATGAAGAACATCTTAATGTTCACAGGTTTTTGCACAGATATGTTCCGCTCTTTTCAAAACTGCATCAATTGCGATGGTAGAAATGTGCTCAAGAAGTATGTTTCGCTGGTTTATGGCACAATTTGACGGATACTAAGGTTTTCGGCAGGCAAAAAACATAAGCTTCAATTGCCTGAATATTCTAATGAAGGAACCAAATTGTAAATTACGTCACGTGACTCCTATGTGAGTCCCCGGCTGAGGCTAGGCGCGCCTAGCCAGCTTTTAGACCTCGCTCAGAACGAGGCTGGAGGGATACCAGAGACAAAAACTCTACCACCCCCGAAGGACACCAAATGAGGTAACATCCTGGGCATGTCATGTCAGGAACTAGCGCCCTTGGTATTTGCCAACATCTTCCTGTTATTGTCCTGCTGAGAGGATGTAAGAGGCTCCGGGGAAATCCCGGTAAAATGCGGAACATTCCCGTCAGCCACGGCGACGACAGACGGCAGGACATTGTCCCTGTAGTGTCTGTATTGTCCACGAACCCTTGTCCCGTTCGCCTCGTGCGCTGGTTACATTTAACCCACGGCTTCTTTCTTCGGCAGCCTTTAGCGTATTCTCCACTCGGTCTCCCCGGCTGTTTTTCCACAGCTGGCATGAAAGCGAGCGTTGTGTGTAAGGGGGCATCGACGGACTTGCAAAGAAAGCGCCGATCACCGAATGGCCGAATGTTCTTTTGACGGCGGGTCACCCTGCCGCAGACAGTGACGGGCTCAGCAGGACATGTCTCTGTATACATACCGTTGGTCTCCGCTATGCTCCCGTGTCAATTCGTACCAAGACCACACCGCCACGCCCTCTGCCTCCTCTCCCTCCTGTCATGGCATACTGCTGTCTTACCCATTGCCAAACAATGATGATGTACTTCCTGATTTCTGATAATTACTGTGATAGACGTTATGTAACCTTCAATGAATCACGTACTTCTATGTTTATTTATTTGACTTTAGTTGTTCTTCTTTTTTAGTTTTTTTTAGCTTGCATGCAGATAATTTTCAGGCTTTCACTCTACGATAAATGTCTTGCAAAATGTACCGATTGAATGTAATTTGTGTTTTGTTTTTGTGACAAAAGACTGATTATTATTATAAACCCGAAAACAGGGGTAAGAGGGTGCTAAACTACTACGATGCAAAAAACGCTCGCAAATGTCGGCTGTGTATGGGTATTTTTCATCTCAGATATGTCCTCTCTCTCAGGCTTAATGGATAATGGGACACCCAGGGAGAGAAGTATTTTTTGCATGAAGAAAGTATCTATAGTTAACGGTGTTACACTGTTGCAAACGGCTGGATGGTTCCAGTCAACGGCTAGAACATATTTAAGACCCTAGCGGGACACGAACAAACGTGTAATATTCCCGTATATAATGCGCTCTAACTTGTGGCTCCACGCTTCCTGGTTCCCCACACCATTGGCTGGCTGTGTAGCAGTTACCGTACATACCGTGTTTACACGCCCGGGTGGCGCGTTTCACAGAGACGTTCACACCGCGTACAGCCGTGACATATGGCATAAGCCAAAGTCAGGCAGGAATGTGCCTAGTAATAGGAAAAAGCGACGCCAAGCTGTAGCTTGGCTCTCACGCCTTGCCACTGCTGCTGCTGCCGCTGCTGCTGCTGCTGCTGCCTGCATCGTATGAATGGGGAAGTCTTAAGTATAAATCAAAACCCGAGTCATTGAAGGAAGCCAGCGGCACGCACCCCACTCTGGGGATACACCTCCCGCTGATAAATGAGTGTAACAGCTAGGGGCAGTTATAAACATCCTACCCGCCCGTGGGATGGGGCCGGCGGGGGGTCGGGGAAAATCCAGATCTACCAGGAACTGGATGATGAGGGTGGGGGGGGAAATAGGTAGACTGAGAGGTGGGAATGAAGGGAGGGGGGGGGGCGAAGGGTTGTGATAGCTTTACAGAATGGGGTGTTAGGGGTGGGGTGGGTTGTTAGGGGGTCTCCCAATCCCTGGGTGGCGGATTTCATCCCCAGCAGCTTACAACTTACCTCATCCGGGAGCGTCCCACCAGGGGTCGTGGCACCCCCTCCCCCCCCCCCCCCCCCCGCGTCCCACCAGGGGTCGCGGCACCCCTCCCCCCGGAGACTGGAGCGTGGGGAAGGCCCACCCGCTGACCTTGCCTCTGCCTCTGCCGCTGTGGCTCGGCGAGGGCCCCGCGAGAGTTTTGGCACCCCGGGACTCGCCAGGAAACTTCTCCCATTGCATTACACCCCGTACATAGTACACCGCGGTGATTCGCTACAAAGAAAACGAAAACACACTACCGATTTCAGCTCCTGGTTATATTTCCCAATGACTTTTTTTGGGCTGCCATTTTTGTGTGTGTTCCATGCATGGCTCCCCGACGATAAGACACATTTCCCCCTTGATATGGCACATATCTAGTGGTGGTAATAGTATGGTGGTATTTTTAGGCGTGGGAGGGTAGGACGGGGGGCACTTTCCTCCAAGTGCCGCTTATATGGTACAGAGGCAAAGCCCCAGCAATTAACGTCTTTCCTCGCTGCAGGGACCATTAAACATTTTTTAAGATTCGGCTTCTTTTTGCGTGTGGCCGTCTCAGCGTTTTTCGTTACTTTTTCCTCTTCGTACCAAGCACTAAAGTTGGGTTTCGCGGATCACAGAAATTATCGTTTTTGCCCTGAATCTCACGCAGCTGACTCCCCATTCCGGAAGTCATGTTTTGTATCTTGTCCAAAATCCGGAACCAAAGGCAGATACATCCTCCAGCAGAAACAGCAAAAGGGGCAAACCTTCCCCCGTCAAGTGATAATAAGGAAAGAGGAAAACTGGTTGTGTAATACAAAGCGACAGAGAGTGCAATTGTTTGTTGAGGGCGCGCTAAATGAGAGGAAGGGGCGATTTGCTTACATAATATAATATCAATATCAGTTGTATTTAACATCGGCATATAAAAGTCAACACTAACATTCGCACAAATGTTATGGGCCGACAACACTAAAATGACATGAGTGAAGAAGATATATGTGCATATGATGACAAAAATATAGCAATCATTCTGAGTTTTCTCTTCATATTTACGTCTGCGAAACAAACAATGCTACTCCGGTACATGTGGGTCGAACGGTCACAGATAAACAAGCAAGACCTAAAGTAAAACGTTTTATGGTAGCATGTACTTGCCTAAGAAATAATAGTTTATGAAACAACATTAATTGGCTAATTAATTAATTAAAATCGTTCGTGTTTCCTGACAGACATCTCGTGAGACTCTCCAAAGGGTGCGTCCTCGGTAACCTCTGCTATTAAAGACTGCTATAATAAGGACGGCGCTATCTGTTGCTAGGGTTCCCCTTACTTGATCTCCCCAGTCAAACAGTTGATATTGGTTATTTGATCTGCCATAAGCCGCGGTCATGCCTAGCAACATGTCTCCCGCGGTTGCTATTAACACTTCGGCCCCCCCCCCGCCTCCCTCCATCTCCCTTCCTGGCTTTGACAGTCCCTATCCTTCATCGTTCGGGTTCGCTTCTGTCCTTCTGTTGTGGCTCTGACTGTAATTCCCACATGAACCCACCTCTTTCTCTACCCGAATCGCTTTATTCTTTAACCATGTCTTTTATATCTTTATATCCATTTCCCCGCTCCCTCACCTTACCCTGATTCTTTCTTCCACTGCAGTCGTTCTCCTATTTCGTTCCTCGATCTCTCTCCTCCCCACATCCCTTTCAATCATTTCCCTGTGGTGTTCGCCTCCCCCCCCCCAATCCTCCGGCCCCCCTCCCTCTCGCTCTCTGTCTCTCTCTTGGGGGACAAGTTTGTCCACGGTGCGTCGGGTTCTTCAGGGCGGAACCCATCGCTCATGGAAAACCCTACAAGAGTGACAGGGATTTAGTTTTTAAGGCGGGGCTTTGGGCCCTGCATTTGACATTCATTCGGGACTGTCCAACCGGGGCCAGGCTTCTCGCTGGCCGTGTCCTTACCTCCCCATGTAACACTCGGCATCCGCCCTCCAATCGCAGTGGCTGAAGCCGTGAGCGGGGTGGGAGATGGACGGGGAGGGGGGACGGGGAGGGGAAAGTGTGTGTGTGTGTGGGAGTGGGGGGGTGGGGGTGGGGGTAGAAGACAGAGAACCGGATAGTGTCTGCAGACCGCAACCTGTCATTATCCTCCGCCCCCCCCCCCCCGGCCCAACCCACCACCACCGCCCCCTCCCCAATCCACCACCGCCCCCTCCCCAACCCACCACCACCGCCATGACCCTCCCTGCATGCTGAC
Organism: Arenicola marina; assembly: GCA_964019135.1. Classification (NCBI taxonomy): domain Eukaryota; kingdom Metazoa; phylum Annelida; class Polychaeta; family Arenicolidae; genus Arenicola; species Arenicola marina. The sequence continues at coordinate 16,202,209 of OZ025249.1, forward strand.
TCCCCCACGTCATTCAGCATCCCCCCTCCCCCGCGTCATTCAGCATGTCCCCTCCTCCCAACCCCCCGATGTCCGTCTGCCCTGAGCGGTGAGATTATAGGTAGGTAGAGGGAGGGTAGAAGACAGAGAACCGGATAGTGTCTGCAGACCGCAACCTGTCATTATCCTCCGCCCCCCCCCCCCCCCGGCCCAACCCACCACCACCGCCCCCTCCCCAATCCACCACCGCCCCCTCCCCAACCCACCACCACCGCCATGACCCTCCCTGCATGCTGACTCCCCCACGTCATTCAGCATCCCCCCTCCCCCGCGTCATTCAGCATGTCCCCTCCTCCCAACCCCCCGATGTCCGTCTGCCCTGAGCGGTGAGATTATAGTGCAGCGACGGGGACCTCTTGAACCGTGTCCTCAAAATTATTGTAACATAATCTGGGCAAAGAACCGCTTGCTATAAAAGCAGCCTATAATGTTAGTTTGAGGGACTGCAGAAAGGGGTAGGGGGTGGGGGGTAAGGGGCTAACGCAGGCTTTTGCGGCCTCGCGCGCTGCCCCGGCATTGCAGACGCTGTGAAGGATGATGGTGATCCGTCGATGACCATTTTGCAATGATGTATCGGCTTCACTTCCGCCAATTTGCCGCGCATTTTACGCCGCCCAGGAGAACGAAAACGAGGTCAGGTGGCCGGACGCCCTGGGTTGTTCCTTGGCGCCGCAGTGTGCGCTCTTGACGCAGCTTATACAGCACCTGACTCTGTCTGTTGTAGTGTTATTACTCCCATGGAGAATAATTAATATAAAAGTGACTTTCTCCCTCCATAGAAAAGAGAGCGCGGAAGGTTCATTGATCAATCACCCGCCTGCATAGTACACTCCCGGCTAGTCCTGAGACAGGCAGCCGGCTGGGAGTCGGCCATTCATAATCCTCTGGTCTGGGGTGCGATAAGGAAGAATGCTGATGAGCTTGATACCGTGGTGTTGTCTTTCACTCGGCTGTCTAAGTCGGAGCACCGAGCCTCTTAGGATGAACGGCAAATTGACTTATCCATCAACCTTCTTAACCTCGTCCGTCATAATCTGGATAAGTTATGATGAAGTCAGTATGGGATTGCCCGCCCCCTACCCCGCCCCACGCCCACACCCCCCGATGCTCTGCTTACCTCACGAGGCGCAGCAGGCCTATAGCTAGTTCTACGTCCAGAAAGGGAGGACGCAGCTCGGTTTGATTGCCGATCCAAGAATTACACCGGCTGTCACGTGACTCAAGACCAGATTCCGTCATCAATGAACAAACAAAGCAAAAATCGATGTTATTTAGGCCCACGAAAGTCTTCGGCCATTTTTTTAAGCAGTAACCGTTGCGTCTTCTAACCGTGCATGCTCACAATTGAATGAAAGTCCCCTGCCATACGATTCTTAAATAACTGCGACATTAAGTATCGCATAATTGGCTTTTTAGCGGCACTAAACCATGACGATAATAGGATGGAACGATAAATTGCAGTCGTGGTCGTAATACGTTTTTGTGTGTTCTTCTTTTATTACGACCGACGTAATATTCCATATTATAGCAATGGAAACGAAATAAAACTGATAGTAATTGGATGTTGGTTGCTGTGGCGTATCCTGCCCTCTTGCGGGTGTTTGTCACTTTCCCGCTTCGCGAGGAAAGCGCGTCCTCAGTCGGTTAGTCAATGCCACAATTGATTTATCGAATAACTATTCAAAGCTATGACCGCCCCAGGCTCTACTTGATAAGGCAGATAAAGAAAAAAGAGATACAGACAATTATTGTGCTCAGACAATGGCAACCTTTGCTTTTCCATAGGGAACATGTAGTCGCATAATTAGAAATTTATTTCCCCTGGGGCTTCGTCCGACCCTTCCTTTGGCTGTCGTCCCGCCACACGCCTCGGACGACGCACCCGGGGTAGTTCGTAGCGGTCGGTCCTGGGTCCACGTGTTACCACCCCCCACCCCCCCCCCGTCCGCACCCCACTGTCGATGCTGTATACCTCTGTATGTGCCTCGCCGAGGGGTAGAATCGACCGGACCTCCCAAGGCCACAGTAGTCCTATTTTCTTTTGGACACCCATCAGTTACCCTCGGGCTAAATCAACACGGAACTTATCTGCAAAAAGATCCGGTGTGGAGAGACAATATCGCGAGGCCCAGGAACAGTCCAGGGGTCAGATGGCTAGCACGGGACATGCGTAGATGCGCATGTCTACCGTAGCCCAATGTTGCATGGGCCATTGGGCCATGCCGGGGTATTATTTCAAAATAACGAAAACTGTGTTTCGGGAGTAGTTGACCTTCAGTTAACCTTTAGGACCTTTGCTCCTCCTCCCCTCCTCTTCCCCTCCTCCTCCGCCTCCTCATTCCGCTTCCTCATTCCGCTTCCTCCTGCCCCCCCCCTCCTCTTCCTCCTCTTTGTCCTCCTCTTCCTCCTCCTCCCCTCGACCTCTTCTCCCTTCTTGTTCTCCTCATTCTCCTCCTCATACCTACTCCTCGCCCCTCTTCCTCTTCCTCCTCTTTGTCCTCTTCTTCCTCCTCCTCCTCCTCCTCATCCTCTTCCTCCTCTTTTTCCTCTTCTTCCTCCTCATCCTGCCCTCCTCCTCTTCCTCCTCCTCTCCCCTCTTCTTCCTCCTCATCCTCCCCTCCTCCTCTTCCTCCTCCTCTCCTCTCTTCTTCTTCCTCCTCTTTGTCCTCTTATTCCTCCTCTTCCTTCCCTCCTCCTCTTCTTCCTACCTTCCCTCCTCCTTTTCCTCTCCTACCTCTTCTGCCTTCTCCTTCTCCTCCTCCTCTCCCTCCTCCGCCTCCTCTTCATTCTCCCCTTCCTTCGCTTTCTTCTGTCTAATTAAAAGAAACATGAGCAGAGTGTTTCAAACCCAATAATTTCTGTCGTCCAACAACCCGACCTAACCAAATATAGCTACCCCTACATATCTGCTTGGTCGTCCACATCGACGCAACTCATCCTCATCCTCCTCCTCATACCTACTCTTCTCTTCTCTTCCTTACCTCCTCTTTGTCCTCTTCTTCCTCCTCTTCCTTCCCTCCTCCTCTTCCTCCTCCTCTCTTCCTCTTCCTCCTCTTTGTCCTCTTATTCCTCCTCTTCCTTCCCTCCTCCTCTTTTTCCTTCCTTCCCTCCTCCTTTTCCTTTCCTACCTCTTCTGCTTTCTCCTCCTCCTCTCCCCCCTCCGCCTCCTATTCATTCTCCCCATCCTTCGCTTCTTCTCCATCCTTCTCAAGACTCCTCCGCTTCCTCCTCTTCGTCCTCTCCATCCTCCTCCTCCTCCTTCTCCTCTTCATCCTTCGCTTCCTCTCCATCATCCTCCTTCTCCTCTCCCTCTCCATCCTCCACATTCTCCTCCTCCTCGGTTGCATCTACTGTTGTCGGTAGTTATTGTCTAATTGATGCCGCGGACAGCTGGAATTCAGTGGATCATAACATGTTTTCACTTTTGGCAACATCGCCTTTTCACTGGTCCAATGTCAACACACTGAGCGTGGAACCGAGTCGATCGGGAGGGGGGAGGACAACATGAAGACACAGGGTACCGCGGCGGAGAGTGGTGGCGGATCCCGCTCATCTCGGGAGGGTAGACATGGGAGCTGGAGTCGAAATCCATAATAATGGCGGCCGACAATTGGACATTTACATGATTTTTGTAGAGTTTTCATAGCACGGTTGCCATGTCCCATCCCAGACGTATTTACTCGAGCGAGTTACTCGAGAGCTGCCCTACTGATCTGCGAGGCTAGCCGGATCATTCAGCGAGACACGAAACGCGTCCGGAGACCCACTGCGAGAGGCGGAAATTGTTCCCGCGAGATTTCAAACGGTCGTCTGCCGCCAATATTTCAAGCGGTGACATGTGGCGTTTTGTCCACGGCACGGAATACTTCCCTATGGCCCTTACCAATCCGTCACCATGCTCTCTTCTCGTCTGCCACCGAGGCAGCCGCAGCTTCGGAAACGGTCTGAACAAATCGATGTCCGTAGATTCAAATTGTATTGATATGCCACGTGCGCAGTTTATAGCTGGAGTCTTCGTAAAGCTTGTCATTTGTGAAGTAATCGTGAATCCCGTTAGAGGATGAGCGGTTATCCTTTATTTGAGCGAGACAAATGTTTGATGGTCCAGTTTATGTATTGGTGAGCTATGACAATACCCCTGAAATGGGCCAGTGCCTACACACTGCCATGTACCAACATGACTAGTAGATCACGTTCGAGTTCGGCTATTGTCGACTGTGCTCTGCTGCTCGGCCAGCCCCAAGCGGCAGATGCGTGTCCTTCTTCGCAAAAGAATATGGGGTAACTACCGGAGACGTGGCTCTTCTCCTTCTTGACCCTTCCCAGTCGCGATATATCCATAAGCATCGGGTGTAACTGGAAATGGGGCAAGGGGGTACGCAGTAAAAGTCTTACTCAGAACTGCTTTATCTTCCATGGTTCTTTACAAAAACACCCGGGGTGAAAGAGGGAGAAAGAGACAGATAGACAGAGCGAGAGGGATTACGAGCACAGACCGAGCAGCAACGACACCTGGCGGTCCATTGCGTCGTCATGAGAGGAGACATCTCTGCCCCGTGCCAGCCGCCTCAGCAATTATAACATAGTCGCCATCGCTGGCGCCATTTTTTTTTTGACGGATCGGCCACGGTGGCGTTGACTGGAACCATGTGGCGCAGGCTGTTGGGGGGGGGGGGGGGCTGCAGGACTCGGACGTTGCTGGGATAAGTTTGGGGACGGGGGGGGGTACTGTCCGGCTTGTGGGTGGGTGGATGCATGGGTGAGGGTGGCTGATGGGGATTGAGGAATTGGAGGGGCCACGAGAGGGGCATGGATGTGCGGGAGGTCGGTGAGATGGTCAGGGTTGAGGAGCGAAGGGGGCGGAGTTAGGGGGAGGGGGGAGGTGTTATTATGTAGGCGTGGTGGTGCGAGGGACAGAGGGTGGGGGATTGAGGTTAACGAGGGCGGGGGTCAATGTGTGCAGGGTGGGAGGAGGGGGTTAGGGGGGGAGGGACGCTTCGGGTTTCTGCGTGTTGGGGAAGGGTGGAGGGTGGCAGGGTGAAGCGTGGGTCGGGCTTGGCGGCGGGCTGGGTGGGTGGGTGGGTGGATAGCTGATTGCGGGGCCCAGGGTCTGTGGAGTGAGTGATCATCCCCCAGGCATCCCGCTGACACTGACCATTTCTTTCCACGACGCCCACCATGAAGATGCCCAACACGCTAGCCAGCCAGCGAGCATCCCGTCACTCACACCAACAAATCGCTCGCAACCCTAAACTCCAGGAAGTACCGCCTCCCCTCCCCATCCCCATCCCCTCCCCATCCCCATCCCCGTCCCCTCCCAATCCCCATCCCCTCCTTGCGGTGCGATTTCCACCATTTCCACTTCCCTTATCTCTGCACCTGATGGCCCCTTGCCATTGCCACCCCCTGTCTCCCCCTCCCATCCACCCCCCCTCTACATACACACACCTCCTGGATTTCCTTGGTCGGCCGGCAAGGATGGCGCGTCGAACGGGTGAGCTATTTGTCCTTTCCTGGTCTTTGCGCGGAAATGAAGGTGGACGTGTGACATACCCCGCGGGCCGCAGTGGGGGTGGAGGTGTTCCCTCAGGCCACAGCGGGGAGGAGGCGGGGAGGGGGTAGGGAGGTGTGTGTGTGTGGGTGGGGGGGGGGGGGGTCTTGTCGGGAGTTGGGAGTGGGAGGGTGGAAGAGGAGCGGTGAAGGATTAACCTCTGGGTGAAAAGCGGGGGAAGAGAGTTTGGTGGTGGGGGATGCATCCCGGCGAGGAGAAGGACGGATCCGAGGGAAGGTTGCAGGAAGATGGCGCGGGTTGGGGAGATTAGGAGAAGGAGGGGGACAGGGAGAGGGAGAGGGAGAGGGAGAGATAGGGGGAGGGAGAGGGAAACAGCGTCATTCGGCGCTCGATCCACCACCATTGCCCGGCGGGGATCGACTTTAAAGCTTTGCGCGAGTTTTAGGACTGAGGACCCCAGGAATCATGTCAAACAGCCCTGCTAGCCCGGTGGGCAGTTTAGCGAGATCACCGCGGCCGGCGAGAGAACGTGTTCCTCCATTATTTTCAGGCAATTACAGCGAAGTCCTGCGCAGGCGATCACTAGACGGAATCCTAGGGAGGAAGATCAAAGGGGTGGAGAAGAGGGCGTGGGAGGGAGGGGGTGGAGACAAGGGTGTGTGTGGATGGGGGGGGGATGAGGGAGGAGGGAGGAGAGAGGGGGAGGGATGTTGGCAGAATATTCCAAATTCGATGGCCGGATGTACAATTTTTACCAAGAGGACCCGCCTGCAGCCGTTGCCACGGTGCGACCGGAGGGTCTCGCTGTGCGTCCGTCGTCTGGGTTCCGCCTGTCTAATTGAAAGAGACCCTCGCGGAGTGTTTCAAACCCAATAATTTCTGTCGTCCAACAACCCGGCCTAACCAAATATAGCTACCCCTACATACCTGCTTGTTCGTCCACATCGACTCAACTCGACCCAAATCTCATTTTCTGGCAGACAAAGGGCAGATTTCTGCTTCTGGTGGTAGCCGGAAAAGAAAAAAAGGCCAAAAGAAAAAGTAGTGGGCGCTGTCCCAGCAGTACCGCCAGAACCACAGGGCCATTGCCATCGCATTCTGCCCGGGATCTCCTCCAGCTACCAGCACTGTGATGTTACTGTTAAAGATGTTAAATTGATGTAGCCACTCCCCTGCCCCCCAGACACCCGTCTCTCAAGTCCCTACCTCCCGTGCCCCCCCCCCCCCCTCCGACTCAACTGCGACCCCCTCCCCCGTGTTGGGTCAGACCAGTATTGACAACATAACCCCCCGCACTCACATCCCAATCCCATCCCGTCCTCCCCAACCCATCCATCCCAATCCCCAACCCCGCCAACCCACGTCCCTCATCCCCCCCCCCCAAACCCCCAATCTGCCAACCCCCCCCCCATCCAAACACCCAACCCTCCAACCCCGCGCCAGGACCCCCGCCACCCCCTGCCAGGACCCCCACCACACCCTGCGAGGACCCCCCCCCCACGCCACCTCCTCCCCGTCGACGGCAGTACCGCTTGCAGTACCCTATGTCCGGTCCGGTTGGTCCGGGATTACCATACTGCATAGGATCAAGCCATGGAAATCACCCGGTCAGCGTCAACAAAGGGCTTCATTTACGGGGTGACGAGGGTCGGTGGGTCGGGGCAACACCCGGACAGAAGCCCCTCGCGACTCTGGGCGCACCCTGTGGACAGTTCCTGGTGGTTGTGGTGGTGGTGGTGACGGTGGTGATGGCGGTGGTGGTGTGGCTGGTGGACCGGGAACGGGGTTGGGGTGGGGGGGGGGGGTGTACGTTTCTGAGTCAGCTGCAGCCTGACCCGTCAGTCCTGGGCAATGATGCCCTGTACAGTAACTAATAACACTATGAATAGGTATAATCACCAGTGGTGACTTTGACTCAGACCTTTCCCCCCCGTGAACAAGCTGCGGACAACTTGGATGCCTATCACTGGAATACCTTCGATTGCAATGACCCATTTTCCTTCAACAAAGCAAAAAGGTTCACCTCTTTTCTTGGTCAAACATACTGGACAAGTATTATGAAATGTTTATACGACGGAAAAGTGCCAGTTTGTTTTGTTGTGTTATCAATCCCCATGTTAAATATATATATATCTAACCATTCATTAGAACACTCCTGTCCCTGTTCCCCCATACCACGGATTCCTGCTAAGTTTAGCAATGAAACAAGATTGATCAGTTCGAATTCGCTTCTTCCTTACCCTTTCAACCCCCGCCCCACCAATCCCAACCGCGCCAATCCGGCACCCTTCCTCACTCACTGCCCCTCTCCACCCCCTCTCTCCTCTCCTCTTCTACAATCTATATCCCACGTCCCCAGCTGGCTCCCTGGCTCCATATCTGCCTGGCTCCATGTCTGCCTGGCTCCATGTCTCTCCCATGTTGCCTCCCAATTGAATTATTCCCTTCGATGACACGGATACGAAGAGTCACGAGAGTTGCTCTGACATCACGTCACCAGGCGCTGGCCTAGTTCGTCAGGTCACGTGACGATTCATCGCCATCCTGATTGACCCACTGACCCCAATCTCACTGCTCGCCCCGCCGTGATAGGCTGGGCGAACCACGTGTCAATGGTCACGTGCCTCACCATTGTTCCCTGGACACTGACAACAGTCAAGGTCACCTTGTGCCAAGCACGGGCGGGGAGACAACTAATCAGGCGATGCGGTATTGATCGTGGCGTAGTACACGGAAATCAGTAGTTAAACGGGTTCATCGAGACATATGTGACATGTGAGGTGTATGCGTATGTTCTGTGGTCTCGCGCTATCCCCGATATCCCGCTGTTTCTGTGATATATAATGGCAGTAAACGAGCGTCTTATCGAACAACAGCTAACACAGAGGGCTAGTCAGAGTACCAATTTTGGTACAGTGAATATAGAGATATATTATGGGCTATTGCACATTTTGTCTCTTCTCTCCTTGTCGTAAAACGCAAAAACCTCAGCATCCCCTAAAGACTAGCAGACCAGCCGTCACCGGTGCGGTGCACCAGTAACCCCCCGGCCGTTGGCTGGACAGCACCAGCAGATTAACCGCCAACGGTACAAAACGCATGGACTGGCCCAACCGTACCAGGCGAAGAGACGACCGAAATGATCTTTTCCATCTGCGAACGAGAAGATTTAATCGTTAATGACACGGAACTAAAAGATCGAAATGGGAAGGTGCTAAATGCCAACAGCCAAGCCATGTTGCAGTGATTTATGGAGGGGGCATGCATAAACTGGCATGATATTGGTCCAGGGAGCGTGCACGGCATGCGGAGGCTGTTCGGGAAGCGCCAACAATATCCCCGCTAAGCATGCTTTCAACCGTTGTGGATGGTCACGTATCATATTGCCTCCTTCGTCTTGTGGTTCACAAATCTCGTTACGTTCTTCCAGCTGTGTAATGTTGACTACATATAGACTTTAGTACTAGCACGTTATGTTGGCTGGGTTGCTGGCCTATGTAAGCGAAAAATGTGAACAGACACTTGAGGTGCCCACGGGAAGTAGTTCTTAAATCTGGAATCTAATACCACCATACAGTAACGCGAAATCCGATGTACTGTTAAATTCATATCATATCAAAAGACAAGGTCTTTGGAGTTACTTTCCCCCTACACGTTGGCAACATAATATATGTTATAATATACTACTGTTGTCATTGTTTCCATATCAATAAATACTTTGTCCAGATCAATTACTTTCCATCGATGGTTGTGTTCCCGATGATCTGGGGAACGTCAAGCGTTTATAGAGGTTAAATATATTTGTGACATTGTGAACACCGCTTTACGATCAATAGTATGATAAAGGTTCTCTACGTATATCTATCTCTTGGGTCTTTTCGGCGCACTCCGCCTGATTACTACACAATGCAGGCCTGTGGTCGTGACTGGGGTGTCCAATCCCCGGGAGCTATTGATATGGGCTGCCAGTCAGCAACCAGTCACAACGACGAATGACGCAGCGAATGAAACAGAACGGGAAATGTCGCACACCAAAAAACAAGTTCCCACTGGCGGCTATAAGAGCGCCCACTGCCGGAGCCCTGTCGTCGGCACTCCGGGCACTCTACATGGCCAATTGGCTCCAATGGCCCATTGTTTGTTTGCATTGGGTCTCACAGTGTCTTGTTTTTAAGATGGGTTTTGTTGGCTTTTATAGTCATTTTGTTTTTGTCTTCTGGAGTCGAGCCGTCTGAGCGCGTAGGCCAGGGAAGTGGTGTGGCGGAGAGCGGTAAGAGGACCATTTGAGTGTGGGGCAGAAGTTGGTAGGATGGGGCAGCCTATACTATGGGGGGGGGGGGGGGGTGGAGGTGAGTAGGGCCCGTTCCACATGCATTACCAAAGTCGCGGAAAGACAAGTGCAATGAACAAATGGACCGTGGGCGTGGGGCCTTATGGCACTGATCCGTTATAACCACCTCAGCCAATGTTTATGATGGCCTGGCTGCTAAGCAGAGCGTTCATTGTCATCCCCGCTCCCGTGTCTCATACATGGTCGACGGGAAGCTTGTGCAACTTTAATGCACCCGATTCAAATCGCAACACTAACCAACCTATCTTCGTCATCGTCTCCAAAGGAAGAAAATAACCGAAGAAAAAAGAATAACCGTGGTGTTTTATCTCCGATACCTGGCCTTATCAATAGCCCTATTATGTAGAAATAATGTCTTGCTATATCTCATCGCCAATGGTTAATGTTTCATCGGTGTCTATTTTTTGTATCTCAGTGATACATCACTATTCTTGAGGAACTGTGTAGTTCTGTCTATGGTTATGGTTATGATTAAATAATGATGCGGTTGGCGTGTCGCAGAAACCCAATGATGGCATCCACGAGTTCATGGGCAAAGATAGCACCACGTGGCTTGCTCGAAAGTAGTTTTTTTTTTTTTGCAAAGTGCTCTGCAATAGTGCGTAACCGACGGGGTTCACAAGGGGAACACTTTCCCGGGAAATAAGTTGGGACAGAGTTCCCTTCTTGGCGCAACGTGCACACTACGAGTGAACTCTACAAGTTCATCATTGGAGGCGCCACATGTCTGAAACAAATACTGAAATATTCATGGCGAAGAGCGCCGATAAAAAGCATGGCGCGATAATTGCGGGCTAAGTGGACCCGGCTCCTCTTCCCAGGCGTAGGATTAGTTCGCGGCCAGGTGTTGTTTGTTGATTGATGTATTCATCCGCGGCGGCTGGCTTGAAACGCGGCACTTCTCGCTTGCTCCGCGCCGAAAGCCTGGCAAAGTGGTTCCAGATGGTTCCATTGATGAAAAGTAATCCTGACTCCTAAGTTATGATTACAACGTCGATCAAAGCAAATTCGAGGGAATTCATCAACCGGAAATATGATAACATGAGAATATCGTCATTCCCATACCGACCGCTCAACCCCGGCGTTACCACATCTTCCCGCCACTCCACCCCTCTGCCACCCCTAACACGTGATGTAGCAACAGCGCCGCCAAGCGGGACGTCGGCGTAGTACTACAGACATCCCGCTACGGCAGAATGTCGGTAATTGGCTATCCTGTAATGGATTTCCGACGAGTATTAGTGATAAGTCTAGTGCACATGAGTTTGGTGCGCATGGGAGCTCCTCCTCCCTCGGCTGGTCGGTCAATTAACCGGTACACACGGACGTCTAGAAGTTTCCCATCGACGTGAAGACGAGCATGGTACGTCACTTCCGTTTTATGAGGCTGTTTATTTTGCCCACTCTATTCCACGACTCCATACCGGTCTGAAATTCCCTCGTGGAGGTAATCATCAACGCGGCTCTTTTTTTTTTGTCCTTGAAATAACATTTCTGTTTGGCGCCGTGGCGGAAAAACTCATCTGATGGCTATTTGTGTTATTTGCTTATTGAAACACTAGTATCACAAAATAAATCATCTTAATTAATAGAACCGACCGGGAAAGAAGGGGGTGGGTGGAGGGGAGGGGGGGGCGTGGATCCTACCTAGCAGAACGGATGGATTCTCTCGTTACTGATCTGTCTAGCTAAGTGTCATTTGTCTACTTAGTACTACGTCATTATACTGATATCGACCAGCGACAAAGGCCTAGGAAGTGGGGGTACACACATTAATTAGGGCAAGGGGGGAGGGGTCATCTGGGACTTCAAACCGTGACCCAAAGTTATAATACTTTTTCTTAAAAACTGGTCTCTGATCCAAACCTTTTTCAAGCTTAAGTCATGCATTCACCTATGCGATCACCATGGGAACATGGGAACCTGGGAACACACATCGGTGCCAATCTGTACCTTCACCTGACCTCCTGACCGTCTGTTGAAGGCGTATGGGGGGAACAGTTTGACGAGACCACCGTGACACTGACGGGATTGAGTGGGAGGTGTTATCCCTGACGGGTATCAGAAAGGGACTACCGGATTACAGGCGACAGGTTGTGTCAGCTAGCGGCCGCTCATTGTCCCCATCTGACACCTCATCAGGCGCTCACACTGCTCCACAGTCACCACTACCATCTCTAGCTGAGGGGATGCTTCGATCCGTGGTGACGGTTGCAGCTTTCTAGATCAAAAATGGGTGAACAAATATCTTAAAAATGCCATCAGACTTAACAATCTGTCTGGTCTCAATACTTCTCTGGATGATATTGACTTCCCGTCAAATACCCCGGGAGCAAGTCCTGGGGGGGGGGGGGGCGGGAGGGGGGGGTAATCTCTGACATGAACATTGAATATGGGATCACACCCTTTGTTTAAATTTGATTTCAAATGTGTGTGACTCACTGGCGAGTCTGATAGAAAATAATTGGGAACTGCATACCAATTGTTGTGTTTGATGAAGAGTGTTATGTCAAGAATTCCTGATACATGCCCATGTGGTGGGTAGGAGTGATTTAAGCTATTTCAACTGACAAATAATTTACCATCCAAATACATTTGCCCTCGATTCTTCTCCGGCGTTAATCATAGATAAGATACAATTTTTCACATGAGTTATCAAAAAAATAAATGGTGGTAAATATTCCGCAGGTGCTGATGCAGACTTGCCCTATCGCAGAGCGGTATTTATTTACTCCCCAGTCATCACCCCGTGAAGCACGCCTCCGCATTCCAGGTGATGCACGTTTTGTGGTTCTGCAGATGAGGGATGGCGTCTGCTTACCCTTTGTCTTGCTGTTGGTACTTTAACGGTCAAAAGGTTAAAAGCACAACTGGTGTGTGGGGATAGAAGTAGACGCAAAGGGGGAAAGAGGATAGGCATAGATCAGCGGCAATCAAATAGATTGAATGTAGTCTGGCTATCTCAGTTACCTCCCACTGGTTAAAACAACGCGAGTTTTACAGTCTGAGTTACGATGCCGCAGAGCGCGTGTTGCGATTCCTGCGCACCTTGTATCTCCCCGGCCCGTCATTGTCTCAGTCAGCATCCCGGGGGTAATACTTTGATGGACTGACCACTGTGTGTGTCAGTCGTTAAAGCAGAAGGGTTGCCTACCAGACACCTTCCGTACGGCGCTCGGCAAAGAAATAAAAAACAAATAGTCGTAATTGCATCAAACGAAAGTTGATATCAAGGAATGAGAAGTTTGTTGCTTCTCGTTTCTTTGAGAGATTTACCATCTCTACGGCATTTGAGTCCCTTCTTCTTGATATTTTGTTTTGTTTTATTTATGCAGCTGAGTCGATAGTGAGACACAGTAATGATCGCGGCCTTCTTATAGATGTCTATGGCTATATGATGCAAACATCGAAGGAATGAAAGACTTCATTCAATATGTCTGTCATGTTAGATATTAATTAAAGCGTTAAGGGAAACATGTTGCATTCTGTGATAATCGTAATAAATCTCTCTTCTCTCTTATCCTATTATCTCTGGTACTTGAGTCAGTTATACTTTTCTTCCCAGCTCATTTCGTTTTATCCGTTCTCTATGATAATTAAATATACATCAATTTTTCTCTCTCCTTATATATATATATATTCATGTGTATTCACATCAAGAGAATCAAAGAAGGATTGGGAGACATACTGCCTTGGATATACAAATACGGGGTCGACCATTTCTCTTGATACACACACACAATGGTACCACGTGCTGACGGACGCGCCGCCTGGTGGCGTTGCCGAATCGATGCCAGTGTTTACCGAAATCGATCCTCGCTTGGGCTGTCCCAGTGTGAGGACAAGGAGATGAATCGGCTATCAAACAACTCCTCTGGAATATTAGATTAAACACAGATGGTGTGGGCAGATAAGTAGCTTTATTTGACACATAACAGGCATGTGCATATACCACTGCCGTGGGGTGCATTCATCAAAGGCTATTTTTCATTCTCCACAAGAGTTTTGTCTCTGTTTGAGTTTTTTGTGGGCGACTGTCCAATTTTGTACTGCAATAATTAAACATTTTTAGTGTTATGAAAAAAAACATGGCATACTATGTTTTATCTACGTTAGGTTATTTCCATTACTTTATTGGATTATATCGAGTGCTATCGTATGGGATTTTCGAGTACTTTTGACCACTGTACGTTTATTCGCCCCCCCCCCTTCACTCCTTTCTTTCTGTCTTTCCCTTTTTAACTCGCTCCCTCTTCATATATATGACTATCTCCCCCTATTTCTTGGGTAATAAGTCTGCCACACTTAAGAAAAAAGTAATTGGAAGTCTCAAGCCTCGCTTTGAGAATAAATATATCGGCAACAGGAGAATAAACACACAACGCCATCTACTGGCCAAACAGCTGTCAGGCAATTCTTGGCCGGTGTGCAGGTCACGTGATGTAGCGTGTCGTGGGAGCCAGATATCAAGGCCATGGTTGTGGGTGGGAGAGACAGCAAGCCGTCGCGTGGCGCCCCAGTGTAGACTGTCAAGGTCAATGGGAAAGCCACCCCATTCCCCCATGCCACCCCTAGACCTCCTCCGTTCCCCGAAGTCTGCGCTGGGATACAAGCTTCCTTACCTTTACTAATTCATGCTGAGTTGTTCTGACATAGTCCCCACGCCTCAGCGCTTCCTGATGAAACCCACCACCCGTGGGGACTTGTCTGTGTCAATCATTCTGCAGCCCAGCGGCCGAGGAGGAAAGGACACAACTTACGTCTGTCCAAAAGTTTTTTAAAAGGCGGGAAAAGTAGAATCCGCCAATACGCGTATCTGTTTTACTAGGAGCCTCTGACTCACGTTTACGTATTCCCGTCGGTATATGTATGTCGCTTAGTTTATCCCACCCTGTTGGTATGAGTAACAATCAATCTATAAGTGTAACTACCAGTTTCCAGTTTCCCTTTGGTTTTTTTATGAACATAGGGTACATAAGGTAAACTTGCAAATGTCATGTGTTATTTGTACAAATAAAAGAATCTAGCTAACTTCAAACAGTATTCTTTGAGTCATAAAACCAAAAACGGCAGTGCTCAGTTTATTGGTGCAAAAAGACCTGAAGCTATGGGGTTTGTGACTCGGCAATATTTGGCTGGTGCCTAATATACCTTGATTCTTGACATGAAATCGAGAAAAACGTTCATGTGGCTATTCATGTACATGTACATGGTTATATACCGTCTGCTCAGATTTACATTTATTTATACGGATATTTCTCGCGAAATCTGCATAGTAACCTGCAACGTTTGACTTTCAACTGTAACAGAACTGTAACATTTGTTTCAAAGAGTAAACTAGTATAAGAGTAAATAATGTAAAACAAATTATTGTTGAATTGACAGATGTTCGTAAGCCGCGTTGGCAGTTTGTACTTAGGGATGCTGAGTAGGCTCCGGGAAATGAATTTCAGCGACAAGAACATAAAATTCTGCCATTGATGAAACAAAAGTAAAAATGTTGCAACGTTAGAACCTGACAAATTAAATTTCCGGTTTTTCTCTCGCGAGTACAGCGATGGCGTGTAAGGCGATAGGCCAATTGAGCCACGAGGACGCTTGGCCTGCCTGCGCGCGCCCGTTACGCCACAAGGTTGTCAGGGATTTGGCGTTGGCACAGAACCTTCCTGGGCTATTACGGGGTGTTCCGCCTGAAGGGTGATGTCACGCTTACCCTCAACAAAGGTAACGATGAGCATAATTACCGTCATGTTGATGCTTAGAGCTTAGACAAAATAACATCATTTGCAGCCAAAATCATCCAGTACAAACGTTCATGTCGTTGGCCTTACCCGCAAAAGTCAATAACTTATGTCATGGTCCCTGGATAATAATTTAGAATTTCTCAATGTGTCATTTATTTGTACTATGGTTTATATTTTTTGTTGAATCAACTTCTTTGAACCACGACTTCGAATTTCACTTAAATGACCCTACTTTGGGTGTCTTATTTTTCAGTGTTCCGGTCGGTGACATTCTTTAGATCCTCTCTTGCGGATAATGTGGATCATTCATCAGATAAATCACATTCCTGAAATAATACTTTTTATCCTCTCAATTAAATCTTTTAGCCTTCTGTGGATAATAAATAACTGCTCGGAATATCTTCGAAATGTGAATTATCTTCTGTCAATGCGTCACCTGCTTCAGATTACCAAGCACCACATCCTCTTGTTACTTTGTATCTCGCCCCCCTTGGCTGTTGTTGTTTCTTTCTCCGCCGTTTTTGCGGCTCCATCGTGATATAATCGTAGGATTTCGGTCGACAGAAATGTAATGCAAACGGGCCCCAAAAAACGCGCCAAGTAAGCGAAAGATATTCATACCGCAGTGGTATCTGTTATCCGATCAATACTTTATTTGAAAATCTTTCCCTGGTGGATCCCTTATATAAACACAATAGGAAGAAAATCAGACTGCGCATCTAATCCAGACGGAATCTTCGCCGGCTTCTGTCCCTCAAGATCCCGACCATCCTTGCCCGAGTTTTGCTTATGCATTGCCCAGCTGCCAGCTCAGCGGGAATTATGGATTCTCAAACCCTATATCGGATGCACGGGTGTTGACGGGAGAGGGTGGGGGGAGGATATAGAGGATATTATCGAAGGGGGAGGGGGGAGGGGCTAAGGGTGGTGAATGCAAGAGGAGATATTGGGGCGGGCGATAGGCGGGTAAAATCAAATGGGACCGCCACGGCTAGGTACGAATACGATATGAGATGAAGGTGGGGGGTGGGGGGGGGGGAAGGTGCGATAGACGCTGCACATTTTGGGAATGGAGGGCTGCGTGGGAAGTTTGTGGGTGTGGAGCAGGGGAGGGCGCGAGGAGTGGGGGGGGGGGGGGTGGGAGGAGTGGCCAGGTGGACATTAAAATGAGACGACCAGGGGAATCCGCGGACGGCTACCGGTTTTGTTAATGTAATCTTGCATGTTCGATGGGCGAACCTGCCGGGGTCCGATGTGATGCGGGAGGAAGCGCCCCGGTCAGTGAAAATACATTTGAACTTGTGTCATTTCGGACCGAAGTCAATGTTACGGGCGAGCGAAAGGCGAAACGACTTGCCGTAAGAACGAAGTCAAAAGTGGAAAGGGGCGGGCAGGGAGCGGGGCGGGGAGCGGGAGAGATGATGACACTCCCGGGGGGGGGGGGGCAGTGGGTTTAGAGCTGTTTTTTGTATAAACTTCATTTACGTTGCGAGAAGTACACATGTGAATAATCAACTCAAATTTAGAGCCATGCTAGGTCCCCCTGACCCTCCGGTTGACCCCTTGGTTCCATGGACCCCCGCCGTGTCTACACCGAGGGACTGCCTAGGGTATATGTCCAGCGCCAGGGTGCCAATCATCGCCCTGATCCCGGCGAGCTCTGTCCACGGCTCTGTATGTTCCTGTTCATATCACTTTCACACAGGTTTATGTCGCGCGCGCCGCTTAATGCTTGCTGCGGGTCTGACCACGTACGGCGCCAGCCCCGCCGTGACCAGGGCTACCCCTGGTACAGCGCCAGCCCCGCCGTGACCAGGACTACCCCTGGTACAGCGCCAGCCCCGCCGTGACCAGGGCTACCCCTGATACAGCGCCAGCCCCGCCGTGACCAGGGCTACCCCTGGTACAGCGCCAGCCCCGCCGTGACCAGGGCTACCCCTGGTACAGCGCCAGCCCCGCCGTGACCAGGGCCACCCCTGGTACAGCGCCAGCCCCGCCGTGACCAGGGCCACCCCTGGTACAGCGCCAGCCCCGCCGTGACCAGGGCTACCCCTGGTACAGCGCCAGCCCCGCCGTGACCAGGGCCACCCCTGGTACAGCGCCAGCCCCGCCGTGACTAGGGCTACCCCTGGTACAGCGCCAGCCCCGCCGTGACCAGGGCTAACCCTGGTACAGCGCCAGCCCCGCCGTGACCAGGGCTACCCCTGGTACAGCGCCAGCCCCGCCGTGACCAGGGCTACCCCTGGTACAGCGCCAGCCCCGCCGTGACCAGGGCCACCCCTGATACAGCGCCAGCCCCGCCGTGACCAGGGCTACCCCTGGTACAGCGCCAGCCCCGCCGGGACCAGGGACACCCCTGGAGATTGCCACAGCCAGGGCGGGTTGGTCGGCAGGGCGATGGGTGAGCGGAGTGGGGGGGGGGGGGCGGCGAGGGCAGTCGGGTGGCCATCTTGGATCAGTGTCAGGATCACACCCCCCCAACCCACCGATCCTATTATATATATGGAAAGCGATCTGGATCAAAACATGCACGAAAAGACCGAAAACGCCAACCGCATAGCGGTTCCATGCCGCATACACAACGAGACCGCTATGGTGTATACATACCCCCCCCCACCCCCCACCCCCCCCCCCCCCCACACACACACACGCACATACACCCAACAAAGTTTGAACTGATTGAAGTAGGTCAAAGATCCCGTCAATCTAGATTCGCAGAAAAAACGCTAAATATGCCCGCGGCTTCTGTAGTCCTGGTGTCTGGATCTCGACGTTGTTATTCGTTTCCTCCGCTTCGCGACGTACGCGTCTTCCTTCCGCTCGCCAGGTAGACGTGTCAGTTCTAATGGATTGCGGGATGAAATATTAAGGCCCTAAACGCAAAACCCACTCTCCACATTCAGCTGGTCTGAGTGGTGGGAGGGGCGGGTGGTGGGAGGGATGGGTGGCGGGAGGGGCGGGTGGTGGGAGGGGCGGGTGACGGGAGGGGCGGGTGACGGGAGGGGCGGGTGGTGGGAGGGGCGGGTGACGGGAGGGGCGGGTGGTGGGAGGGGCGGGTGACGGGAGGGGCGGGTGACGGGAGGGACGGGTGGTGGGAGGGACGGGTGGCGGGATGGGCGCGGCGTGGGAGGGACGGGTGGCGGGATGGGCGCGGCGTGGGAGGGGCGGGGCGTGGGAGGGACGGGTGGTGGGCAGGCGGTGGGATTGGGCAATGGCGTGAATGGGGATGGGTGGGGGCGGTGCGATCAGCTGTTGGCTGCAGGTCCCGATGGTACAGGGTTCTCACCTTTTACACGTATTGTGGCTGGATGTGGGTGGGGGTTCCGGGAAGGGGGCAGGACTTACCGAGGGGTGGGGTTAAAGTTGTCGTTGTGATGCCTGACAGGGCCTCGTCCGTTACTTCAAAGAGAAACACCGCTTCGTGCTGTTTTTGTTTTTTCCCATTCGTATTTCACTGTGTTAGGGCCCCATAGGGGCTTTTTCGACACGGCGACACGGCGATTTTTTAAATCGACAACGCGACATTGGGGTTGTCTTAGAATCGACATGCGACATAAGACTTAGCGACACGCGACATGGAACTTTTCTTAAAATCGACACGCGACATGGACCTTTTCTTAAAATCGACACGCGACATGGACCTTTTCTTAAAATGGACACGCGACATGGACCTTTTTCTTAAAATCGACACGCGACATGGCTACCCCCCCCCCCCCTCATGGGCCCTTGTGTTGTGTGGGTGTGATCCCGTGACCGTGTGCTGGAAGAGGTAACTGTGACACGTGACTTCCACGGACCGGCTGTTACTCAATTGGAATCGATCCTTTTATGTATTCCAGGTTGGCTTGTGTGTGTGACTAACAACCAAAGCCCAAAATGTCATTCTTTAATTCTGTTATAAATTATAGCCATTGTCAATGATATATTTGTAAATTCGAAACATCCTAAATGTTAAAAGTGTTGACGGTAAAGTGATCCCCTTACCTATCAGTACGAATATTCTAAAACAAATATCGTCTTCACTGGCGTCTTCACTTCACATACCCAGTCCCCGGTCAACAGAAACTGCAAAACACTGTGAAAATGGGCGGTCAGCCTATCAGTTAAAGTTGCATGTCGAGTTCTTTCCCGCCAAATCTAAGCCCAGGCGAAATTTATATCAAAATTTGCAGAAAACTCGAATATTTCAGTCCATGAATTCAGAAACCTGATCAACATCGCCGTTTCGGCTGCGGTGTAGCAAACGTGTCTATCCCGTGACACCACAGCACTCTGTCGCGGCACTGCTACTTATACCAAAGCATAGCGAAGCACACAAACTGATGACGTTTACCACTAAAATGAAAACTTGTGATAACTTGATATCACGGGCAAGGCTGAGAGACACTTTTTGGCAGTCTGGCATGGGTGGAATATATACCAAATAAATCTTGAACGATTCAAGGACTGATTCTTATTTGTATTTTGACCTCTTTAGTTTTGGCGGGAAAGAGCTCGACATGCAACTTTAAATGACGAATGCAAGAGGAGGTGGGTGGGTGGGAAAGGGGGCTGATAATGTCAGAATTGCCTGGCAGTTTATAAGTGACATACCCATTCAAAACAGGTAATCACCATCTTCCCACCATTTTTTCTTAAAGAAACGCCAAACAAATCGAGACAAATTTCCGTCCCGGGGCGGTTTCTCATGCAACCCTGCGATGAACATTTTATGGCCATTTCGTGCATTTTGGTACGCCAATGGGTTATAAATTTTGCAATTTTGGTACCTGCATTGGTCTACCTAGGGGGGGGGGCAGTTGGTACGCCAATGGGGGAGGGGGGGGGGCCCCATAGAGCGGGGTTTGATGTGTACGTTTATATTGATTGGAATTGCATCACCGAACTTCCGTGTGCTGTCCACACACTTCACAAGGAGGCAAAATACTGACAGGAAGAGGTGCAAGAGAGCGGAACAAAGACCCACTGAAAGGCATTTCCACAGATCCATTATGGCGACGACCATTTCGCGAGCCCAACAACCAACAGCACGGCAAAAATGAACACGCTGTGGAAAATGCTTGTTTTAGGCGGGCGACTTCGTTTTTACGGATAACTGTTGGGAAAAGGGTAACATTTTCTGCGCATCCACACCGCGCATAGAATGTGCGTGCAGTGACCGGTAGGTGGCGTGGCCAATACGTCATGGATTCGCTTTTTTTTCGTTGCTCTTCCATCTTAGCTATTCGTTGTTTTGCGGGGATTTTGACTGCTAACTGCCATGTCACAGGATAGGAAAGGATACGTCAGCCACGGCTTTTACCAGATTGAGAGGCGCCATGCCAGTGACATGTTCACTAGGACTTGGAGCCATTATTTACCGCTAACCTTCTGCTAATAATGTCATCGCATATACATACATATGGATAGATATAGCGACCATCAGGTAAAAGGACCTGGGGGCTAGAGCGCTCGCACTGAGTGCTCTGGTCCACTGAGAGCCTAATGGCACATGGGACGGTGGTGCGAGCCCCGCTGTGGCCATGTCTGTGTTGTCACAGGATAAAGATCCCATGTCATTTTTCGCAAAGAATTGGGGCTTCCCCGGAGACATGGCTCCACTCTCCCTCTCTTCTCCCATTGACGCGATATGCCCCGAATTGGTTAAAGCGTCCTGAATTTTTAACCGACCAGCCGACCGCTCAATCGGCTATATTACTTAGCAAGAATTACTGTGCACTGCGGTCTTGCAGAAGTGGTTAAAATTTAAGTCGTAGGTTGGAATTCAGCAAATGGATACTACGCCAGCGCGGCGGGAGACGGGAGATGGGAGGTGGGAGGCGGGGTAGTGTATACAGACGAACGCCAGACAACTCCGGTGGCAATTAGATGCATTTCTTGCTTCCCTCTTTATCATTTAGCTAGACCTACTTTGTCACGTGATACGCCTTCTTGGCGTTGATTGGATGGCTGGTGAAAGGTATCATTAATCATTCATCTAACCTGGCTTCATTAGTGCCGTCCACAACACATTCTTCATCGACTTAACGATTCCGTCAGGTGGGGCAAGACGGGAGGGATGGCAACCGGACTCCGGACGCTTCTTTCGGTGAGCTGAGGGACGGGTATCTGCTGTGTGGGAGGGGGGGGGGGGGTGGGGCTGAGCCCCGGTGAAGAGGTCGAAGGGGTCGAAGAGGAGGCGGGGGCGCGGTGGTGGGGTGGGGCGGTTGATGGAGTTGGTGAGTTCGAGTTAAGTGTCTGGTAATAAGGCAGATCCTTCGCCTCTTTTCGCTCTTCGTTTCAGATCCTCCCGTGAGTTTTTGGGTGGTGGTGGTGGGGGGGGGGTGGCGAGAGGGGGGGGTGGGGGGGGGCGAGGGGGGAGAGGCCCGGGTGGGGGTAGAGAGAGTTGGTAGGGGTCGAGAGTCGCGAACTTGAGTAATTAGTTGGCTGAAGGTCGCCGGGTATCTGGACCACGGTCAGTTGGCTCATGACAGACATCCCGACGCCTCGCTTTATGCCGCGGGGTATGCATAAATGGATCTCGTCACGCCACCTAGCGGCCACGCCGAGGCCCGCCACCTAGCGGCCGGCAGGCAGCGTGTCTGGCTGACGGTCGGCCGGGCCCTCCTGCTGGCGAGGTCAGCGGGTGGAGCGGTGTTTGCAGACCGCCGGTAATCGATGGACCCACAAGTGCCTCCAGGAGCTGGTGACATGGGTGCCAAGTGTCGTATCTCGGACCAGTCATTAGCTCTACAAATATTGGACGCCGTCTGTGTAGCGCAATCGAAAAGCGAAAATGGAAAAAAAGACAAAGAGACGGTGGAGTGACAGAGAAAATAGAGGCGAGAGGATGGATGGATGGGGGGGGGTAGGGCTGGAAGTGTGGGTGGGAGTGGGGTCGAAGGACCAACGGGCGGTGCCGGACAGCGAGGACGTGTGCGGTGCTGGCTTGACCTTGCGGACCCCAACCCATGCCCCCCTGCCCCCAACTTCCATCACCCCCCCACCACCTCCCATCGTCAGCATCCCATGTTAGCTCCATGGTTGCATGATCATATGAGCATCCCGTCTGCACGGCAAAGGGCTACTGTCGCCCACCCCACCGAACCCCGCCATCCACGCCATCCCCGCCCATAACATTTCAGGTATCCCCCCCACCCCGGCCTCCCCTCCCCCCCTCTTCATCTTCCCCCTATCCGTACACCGTTGACCGGGAAGCTTGCCTTTAGTCGCTGTTGATCTGCCTATATACACACGGCGGCTTCTGTTTCAGGTCTTATTTCAATCAGAACACAAGCCATATTCCCGGTAAGACTGCGTGTGAACACCGCGACGACCCATGCCTTCGATTTGCCGCGAAATTTGTCATGAAGTATGAATAATCTGGCACATGTCATACATGTAATATGCAGTGCGATGAATCTAAAGGGCGCACCCGACCAAATCCGCCACACAGCCATTTTCGTGGAAGCAAAAAGACGATGGCCCACCATAAAACAGACAATAGCTCAAGATAAAAAGCGTTTCTTTGTCATTTCTGCCTCTAGTCAATGTGTTCCAATGACATACATCAATCTTGCTCAAGCTTGTTCAGGTTCATCTTATGATAACACCCATCTGCCCAGGCTTGTTTCAGCCCGACCAGAATGACGCATACATCGACTATTCTGAAGCTTGTTTTGACTCGACTAGAATCAGGGGCGTACATCAAACTTGTTCAACCTTGTACCAGCTCGACAAAAAACGGCTCGACATACATAATAAAAGAGGGCCCGACAGTGGCGCAGCCTCTGTTCTATTGTCGTCAAATATTCCACGTACTTGTCCGCGGAGTGAATTTCTGAAATGCACGTTCTAAGAACCGGAAGTGACCCACTGTTTCGTCATAAGGTCTTAGTGTGCTGCTAATGCAGCTCAATGGGTACCGATATGCTAGGCTGTTTGGGCTAGGGATGCCGGGTAGGAATCCTGGCTAGGGTTCCCGGCTAGGGGTTATATGATACACTTTGTCATTGAAATGTTGTACCCATTATCCACTTGAAAAGCCGATATATATTGACAGGTGATGTGAGTAATAATAATAATTATGATAATAATATCTTACACCGAAATTCAATTTAATGTTGATGTTAATGCCATTTTTAATTAGTGCTTCCTCTGCCAAAATGGGATTGGGTGAGACATGCCCAAGATGCAAGTACATGTACCAGGGTTCGAACCCATGACCTGTGTATGAGCTCGGCGTGCTTACAAATTGCAGCAAAGAAGGCTCTCTTCCTTATGACTTGTATTCCCTGTGTAGGCAGCCGACGTCCCTGACTATATACTGAACTAGATATTAGATCGATGAATCAACAATTATCAAGTCGGTGTTATCTGATAAGCACGATGCGTCAGGCGGCCCCATGGGGTGGCTCTGATGTTAGAGAGGCGGGGGGGGGGGGGGCAACGTGAAGAATATCACGTGACTCCATGCCCGGAAGGAGGATCCGCTTGGTGGTGTACCAAAGGCAATGATGTAGCTTCCGGAAGCCCTGGCCGGACGGCCCGTCTACCTGTAACTGACCTGACTCATACCAGGATCATCCTGGCGGGAGGGGCGGGGAGGGAGGGGTGAGCAGGTAAGGGTGGCGAGGGAAGGGCGGGGAGGGACGGGGCGGGGCGCAGTTGTGGGGCGGGAGGGGCGGAGAGGGATGGGAGAGGAGAGAGGGGGGAGGAGGGAGGTGCATGGAGAGGGAAGGGCGGGGAGGAAGGGGAGGAGAGAGACGGGTGGAGAAATGCCTCGGTTTTCTCCACACATTTGTCGGATTGCGTAGATTCATTGTCCTGGTGTCTATATAATGAACGTCTTTGTTTATCGTCTTCTCTTCGAGACGTCTTGCTTTTCCCCACGCAGGTCTGAGCCACCTCGGTTGGTGGGAATGCTGCGATGCCCGGGGCTGAGCGAGTCGAGGGCATAGCTTACCGACGTTATTTACAAACAGCCTATCGTCGCTGTCTTCTTTGCCTCCTGAAGCTGATCACCAGCACGTTGCATGCTTGAAGGCCTACGCTATTTTTTCGGCTTTCGGTCGTCCTTCTTAGATCGGATTGTAATAAATGACGACCCTTAAAAGTTCATTCGTGTATTTCATTTCGCTAAGCCGCACCACGCTGTCAGACCGCTCGATCTCCACTCTACCCAGTCCAGCCCACGCCAATAGTCCTATCCTAGACAGACCCCCCCTGCCCTTGACTCCATTCCCTATCGTGCCCTAGCCAACCCTCTATCTCATCGCAGAAAAAAACACGGGATCCTCTACCACAGCAGAACAGATAAGTTCAATGTTGATAAACAGTCCATTATCTGCTGATTCGGGAGTTATTTCCTCTGGGAGACTCGAGCAAAACCTGCAGTCTATATTTCCCAGCGGTTAGTTGGGAATTTTAATCTGTTGTAGCGCTGGACTAGCAACATGTCTTGGGCGAGGGAGGCAGGGGTGGTTGGGAGGCGGTGGGGGAGTGATATAATCTTGTTTGACCTTATATAATAATATACCTCAACGACGTCAAACCACACACATCAACGACGTCAAATCAGACACCTCAACGACGTCAAACCACACACCTCAACGATGTCAAACCAGACACCGCAACGATGTCAAACCAGACACCTCAGCGATGTCAAACCAGACCCCTCAACGATGTCAAACCAGACACCTCAGCGACGTCAAACGAGACACCGCAACGATGTCAAACCACACACCTCAACGACGTCAAACCAGACACCTCAACGATGTCAAACCAGACACCTCAACGATGTCAAACTAGACACCGCTACGATGTCAAACCAGACACCTCAGCGATGTCAAACCAGACACCTCAGCGATATCAAACCAGACACCTCAGCGATGTCAAACCAGACACCTCAACGATGTCAAACCACACACCTCAACGATGTCAAACCAGACACCTCAACGATGTCCAACCAAACACCTCAGCGATGTCAAACCAGACACCTCAACGATGTCAAACCAAATACCTCGGCGACGTCAAACCAGTCACCTCTGCGATGTCATACCAAACACCTCTGCGATGTCAAAGCAAACACCTCAGCGACGTCAAACTAGACACCGGAACGACGTCAAACCAAACACCTCAACGCTGTCAAACCAGACACCTCAACGCTGTCAAACCAGCGACAAAATAGTCAGGAGGAAATCCCACATAAGGTGGAAATGGAGTAAAGACTTTTTTTGTCGATTTATATAAGTTGATACAGGCATAAGGCAACATTTTCCGGAGGGTGTGCAAAATTTCGGTCCTTGGCAATTTTTAAAATCCAAGATGGCTGCCGCGACCACCAATTCTCAATCAAATGGTCATAACTCGTTAAGTATCTGCGCTAAAGACATAACATATGAGTCTATACCCAATATTTCACATACGAGGAATCTATTGGAATGGTTAATTATGTGATTTAACGATATCAGTAGTACGTAAATTCAAAATGGTGGCCAAAATGCCACAAAGTCGGCGTAGATATTCAAATTACGGACATAGGCTTCTCGATATCATATGTGTGTTGATTAATTGGACACAAGGTTTACGATACACCCGTTATAACCATACAATGTTGACCACAAATTAATATAGACATCTAAGATAAATGCTAGAGAATCATATGATGCCGTGTTAGAGGCTGTTCACAGAAAATAGGTACCTATTTATACGTAAAAGAAGAAAAATCAATATGCTCGTGCTTGCTTACTTTAATGAAACCTCCATTACTTTAGCCGTCTATATTACTGCAACATAACTTCCGCATCCTCGTCTTCGCCTTCCTGAGCTTTCCACTTCACTGAAGTTGCGCCACTCTTCCCTGTTTTGATGCGCCACATTTTCAGCCTGAATTCCGTCATCGTAGAACATGATTGTGTCGCCTTCCGATATGCAGCACATATGAACGTCGTGGCCTGAACTTCAAGAGATTGCATGTCAGCATTGTCATCACCAACTTTCGAGACTGAATAACATCCTTTCTTGCAAACTTTGGGGATAGTTGTCTTGCCTATGCCATGCAATAAACCTACAGTGTCGGCCCCGGAGAGTGCATGCACTGCCAGACGATCACCTGCTGTGCCACTGTGCACTTCTGCAGTCGTGCGAATATCTACCATTGTTCTATTGCTCACGGGAGATGACATGATCATTGGGGTAACACGCTGGTCTTCGCAGTGGCTGTGGTAGAAGTGGACGAGCAGGACAAAGACGTCTATATCATGTATAAGTCTGAATCCAGAAGGGCTTCTGCAAGCATGGTGTTCAGTTGGACCTGGTTCTTGGTGCTGCTGAGAATAGCTTGCCTGGCCGGAGCGACCATATCTGGTGTCAGATTGTGAACGCGACTGAATCCTGACCTATGCATCCTCGCGAGGTTCTTAATGCTGTTGGTATCTGTCAAACACGAGGATGACATCTGTGTGCTGTAGCGCTTGCTGGACGAATACTTTACATGCATCCACTTATGCACGGTGTTTATCAGACGGCCAGGTAATGACCCAGAGAAGTGCACAGACGTCATAGATCACGATGTCGGGGACTGGGCAGTTGCGGTCCGATATAGTGAATTGGGGTTTCTTCGTCAGCGTCGATTTCCAATTCACCAGCTTCATTTGGCCGTCTGGGTTGAACATCGATGGTGGGTATGCCGCTAACTCACAAGCCAACACGTCATCGAGATTGATTTGACGAGAACTTGCTGGTGGGCCATTTACACGGGCATAGACTAGCTCCTGGGGATCGTTTCACTAAGAGTTACGAGCTCGTAACCCTATCTTCTACATGCTAATTTAACGACGGATCGTAATTTTACGAGCGACTGAAATCAGCTTTATACTGCGATTATTGGAGTGCAGCTGTCTTCGTGCACTTTGTTTTCCCCGAATATTATTCAAAATTATGTTCGCCATATATTTATGATGAATTCAACAAATTTCATTTCTCTTCGGGCCAGCAATCCAATTTTTAAATTTTACGATCAAAAGTTACGAGATCTTAGTGAAATGATCCCCAGATCATAGACTTGCTCCTTGCCGACCAACACATGTTTCTTTTTCACATCCATTGTAACTACCAGCTTAGCGAGATGATTGTAGAAAGATCCCGGCCAACCAGCCTTGAAGTACCTTAGTCCCCGCTCTCCGAGCCTGATGGCATCATCCGCATTGACATCGGGATGATCCAAGTCTCCTATGACAATGGTCATCAGTCCACCTTCATGGTGAGAGACATCATCCAATGGGTCAATGCAATCATTCAGTGACTTTAGTAGGCCCCGCCGATCCAGTTTGTCTGCCTCGATTCGACCCTTCGCTTCTTCTTTATGGTGAGTTTGGACAGTATCCTGGTGATCGTTGCTCATAGCTCGAACATTTTGTGACCGTTCCGCGCTCAGAGAAAAGTTGAGGGCACATGCACTTTACCATCTGGTGATAGTCTGTGGTTATGACTACAGCTCCAGCTGGTCCGTGACCAAGTCGCATGCACGTTGTCTCTATGAACATGTCAGTCCAGGTTGAGTTATAGATGCCAGCGATGTGTCGCGAGATTGTATAATGTAGCTTCTTCATCAGCTTTGGATCAAGGCCTTTCATGCGATGAATGTAGAAGGCAGCATATCGCGCGTAGTTGTGGCAACCAGCAGATCAGATACGTCAACATGGCTTCCGCAGAGAAGAGATGAAGAACCCAATCCCCCTCATGTCCCGCACGATAAAATGTCATCATTATGATCACTCTTGACAAGGTTGTCCGTCAACAACTTCGTAGTTCTGCTGCGGCTCGCTCGAGCGTCAGGCACTTCGATGAGGCGAGCAAATGAAGTCCTTGCTCTTGTACGACACATCCTGAGGGCACGAAAGTTCTGTGGATATTTTTTCCCACTCAACATTTTATCGGTGCTTCCAAATGTGCTGACCAGAATCTCTGTTTATATGGCAGCCAGCCATTATTTTTTTTTTTTTTTTTTTTTTTTTTTTTTTTTTTGGAAAATCGTTTATTTCGAATCCAAACAGTTGTGGGTACATAGCAGCCATACATCTGACATATAAAACATTAGTTCGCAGCAAGTATATATTTAGGTATAATCTGACAATGTTGTCAAGATACTAATTTACTAAATTGTCGCTAAGTGCTCTTGCATTCTATATAATGTCTCTCTCGATTCTGTACTAAGTATATTCTTATATATTAATGATCGATAGCCAGCCATTATGATAGCAGTCGCATGAAGCACTGTGCATGCCTCCAAGCACTGTGATGACGGACTTGAAGTACTAGGACTGATGGAACAGTGATTCATGGTCGAATTCGGATGATATTTTGGGCAGTAGCAAAGCAAAAATACCCGTTCACGTACAGTTTCACCATTGTTGTCATTCCTCGTCTGACAAAGGTTGAGTATGTATTGTTTATACTCTTGTTCACCTGATTTCTCGTAGCTTCGTATTTGGTATACTCGTTTACGAAATTCCTGAGGAATTTTCGGATCATATTTTGTCGCGAGAAGACATACCTATTTTCTGTGAACAGCCTCTAACACGGCATCACATCATTCTGTAGCATTTATCTTGGATATTTGTATTAAGTTGTGGTCAACATTGTATGGTTATAACGGGTGTATCATAAACCTTGTGTCCAATTCATAAACACACAGATTATATCAAGAGGCCAATGTCCTTAATTTGAATATATACGCCGACTTTGTGGCATTTTGGCCGTCATATTGGATTTACGTACTACTGGTGTGGTTAAAGCAATATACTGACATGCGCCATCTTAGATTTTTTATATTTTAGAATCAAGACTAAAAGTATCTCAAAAATTATGATGCATATGTTTTATATCTCGTTGAGTCTGTAAAACAAACATTTCAACATAGAACTGCGCGGTTTATTTTTATCGCGCGCGGACGTGATAACGAGCCGCGGTCGATATCACACACAAAATACCGAACGGCGAACAGGCGCGCAGGGATATAAAGCCGGCCACCTGCTCCGGTGCCCAAATTGGTTCTCTCCGGATAGCCCACAGGCTTTCAGGATTTAAATACAAGACAGATTGTACTTATTTGACATGGAGAAGAGGTTGGTAATACAAAAAAATACGGAATATATTGCTTTAAATCACATAATTAACCAATCCAATAGATTCCTCGTATGTGAAATACTGGGTATAGACCCATATTTTATGTCTCTAGCGCAGATTCTTAACGAGTTATGATCATTTTATTGAGAATTTGTGGTCGTGGCGGCCATCTTGAATTGAAAAAAATGCCAAGGACCAAAATTTTGCACATCCTCCGGAAAATGTTGTCAGAGACCTTTGTCTTTACTCCATTTCCACCCCACCGGCTATATATGCCATTATTCCTCCTGACTAAAACACCTCAACTTAGCTTCAAGTCACTCCTCATATCACGCCTCGATCCTATATCACGATTCCTGTTCCCTCGTATGTCCTCATAACATCTGGCGAAGGAGGAGCAGTCACGGCCAAACCTGACGAATGTCGGACCGTACAACAGAGGAGCATTCTCCCCATAGGCGGCGCCAGTGTGGACGACGAGGCGTATCGCAGCTTAGAGCGACACGCTGGCCGTGCTGAGATAATGTCATAATGCTCCGATAAAATCTGCCATTGACGACATTGCCGGCCATGGCAGACACCAAGGAGAGAGGGTGTAAAATGCGATTGTCTCATTCAAACTACACCGCGAGACTGTCATGTGGAGTAAAGCATTTATAGCTTGACACGTGGTCGCATTGTGGCGTACAGTAGCAGGCGAAGCGTTAACGCTATACTCTGTGTAGAGACTGGGAGGAAAGTGAGAGCTGGAAGATGGGGTGGGGGTGAGGGGCATGCAGTACTAATGAATAAAGTCCTTGGAATTGGTTTTACACTTCTGTGGGCTTGATGTGAGCTTGCTTGTCAGTGTGCACATAAGTGTTTTGATTTCTTGCATGACTTGAAACGAAGTACATATAACCCACCGCTTCCGAATACAATGAAATAAGGTAGGGGGGGGGGAGCAAGGGGGGG
This sequence comes from Arenicola marina, assembly GCA_964019135.1. NCBI lineage: Eukaryota > Metazoa > Annelida > Polychaeta > Arenicolidae > Arenicola > Arenicola marina. The sequence continues at coordinate 16,232,915 of OZ025249.1, forward strand.
GCGGGGGTTGTGTTCCCAGATCACGAAGAATAAATGTCTTTATTCCCAGGTCACGATGCATTAAAAAGGATAACTCTCAGTATACATAAGAACGGCGGATGCCTGATATAAATCAGCGAGTTCCTGATCCACGGTGATTAAATATTAAAATTCCCAGTTCACCATTAACAAAAATCCTTGATCACGACGGTCGGCTAATATCCTATTCACAGTTCACGAAGAATGATTTGCCTCATTGCCAGTTCACGATGAAATGAAAACCCCATTCCAGAGGAACGGAAACACCCCTTGCCCCCAACGCCCCCCCCCCCCCCCCAGGTAGTCCTTGTTGTCTTAGCATCATAGCATCATATCCTATGCTATCATAGCATCCTCCATCAGATTCCTTGTAAGGTGTATCCCAACTCGAAATCTCAACGTTGGTTTAATTAGGCTAAGTCGTAAAGGTGACAGACATAGGACAATATTTTTCAGTGCCGCCACGAAAATGAACCAGTTCGGTGTCAAGGCAAGAGCGCCTCTTCATCCCCAAATGTGCAGTCTTATTGTGTCCAGGTTCAGGGCTGTGTTTCCAAGTGAACCATGAGATCAAAGATTCTAGACAAAGATCTTCTCCATAACTTTGCTTTCCCTAAGTAATCACGTGATTGATTCTTAGACCTTACGTGACTGATGGTTATTTGGTGCAGCTTCGTTGTTTTTGCGCCATCTTCAGTTCGCAGATTGGTCGTTTCTCTCTACCACAAGGCCACATCTGACCCTACCCTTACCCTCTTCATGTTACGAGCACTAAACGTCCACCAATATTTAATATCCCGTTAGTTTGCTAGAGCACAAGGAGGAAGTTATGACGCATATTATTCTGATAATGTAGGCAGGTGCAGTAAGCCCTGTTTTTGTGTGTGCTTTTTTGTTCATTTGTCGAGAGGCACGCTTCTTCAGATTGAATCTCCATGTTACATGTCCTGTTTTCTGTTCGCTTGGCATATCGGGCATCACTGTGATAAGTTGAGCGACGTCGTTCCCTGTCCGCTTGTCGTTATATTCTGTGACTCACCCCAACTTTTTATCCCAACTCCGTCTCTTTCACATTTGCTTTGGTTATATTTTTTACTGCCTCAATCTTCTACACGATATCCGTTCTTGGTGATAATTTTTGTTGGCATTAACTTCTTTGGTTACGGCGTTTGTTTATCTCTCTGTGTTACTCCATAATTCTGTCCCCTCGGTTTGGCCGCCATTTTTCTCTCTGGTACTGTTTCAGCTGTGTCCGCCCCATAACTCTCAGCCCCTCTTATTCCGTCTCAGTGTCTGTCCGTCCTCCGGAGTGAAGATTACGTCCATGGCACCATTCGCCGGATTGCCATGTGACATGTCACGTGTGAAGTACTCCGGGAGACTCAATCCGAGATCTAACTAAGTTCACTAAGTGCGTAACAGTCACCAAAACGGCTTTGTGACGTACTGCGCGAAATTGGAAACCTTCTCCACGCGTTCAGACATTACGGTTGTAACGGATAGAACATAAATCATGGTGCACCAGTGTACTATGACACGGGTTCTCGCCGTTACCACCAGCCATTATTTCTGTCATTTTGCGTCACACAATATTTTTTCTCAGCATATGAGGCGACTAATGAACAATAATAGCGCTGTAGTCGAACAAGATTCTTTGTTCCATTATGTAACTTGATTCCCTCTCGATGTTCGGTCTTTAAAAGTCCACTCTGACGCCCCAATCATCTAACATCTGTCCCGGTTGTTACATTGAATGAGCAGATGAGTCACCGAGAGCAGGAGCAGGACCTGTATAAGGACCTACAGATGTACGGCGCCAGTTGTGTATGTGCAGCCATCTAAATAAAGAGGGACAAATGTACGCAATCCTCTGTGTATAGACGGACAGATGTACGCCGCCATCTGTGTATCGAGGGACAGATTATGCCGCCATCTGTGTATAAGAACAGATGTACGCCGACATCTGTGTATAGAGGGACAGATGTACACCGCCATCTGTGTATCGAGGGAGAGATTACGCCGCCATCTGTGTATAAGAACAGATGTACGCCGCCATCTGTGTATAGAGGGACAGATGTACACCGCCATCTGTGTATCGAGGGACAGATTACGCCGCCATCTGTTTATAAGAACAGATGTACGCCGCCATCTGTGTAAAGAGGGACAGATGTACGCCAATCTATGTATAGAGGGACGGATGCACACCGCCATCTGTGTATAGAGGGACAGTTGTGCACCGCCATCTGTGTATAGAGGGACAGATTACACCGCCATCTGTGTATAGAGGGACAGATGTACACCGCCATCTGTGTATCGAGAGATAGATTACGCAGCCATCGCTGTGAGTAGTGACATATACCAGATACCTGACTATATTTCTGACAGGGTAATATATTTTAACATGCGTTTATGTCGCTTGACGTAAAATGGCATATCACGATTTTCAGATTTTAATTTGCACCTTGAGAGCTCCATATTGTGGCACCAATGCAAATAGAAATGCAGAAAAATGCATTTAATCACTGGATCAAACTATGGTCCCCCAAAGCCACGGCTCTCGATATACTCACTGACATGTTTTGCCACAGATAATGTTCACTTCGTCGCCGTGTATATACGTTGCGTATGACGTCATTGAATTATGTGCACCCCTTGAGTACAGCGGTAAAGGAGGCCTTGGGTTCTCGGCGTGATGACTGGTTCTCCTGGGGTTGTCTATTGGTCTGTGCAGTACGGGATGAACGAGGTGCTGCATTTTTTTGTGCACAACCTAATCACTTAGGGAGTGGTAATAAACCTCGACGACTCGTAGCAGGGACAATGGCAGTACATCCACAGGATTAACACAGCTTGTTGACGACTCATACCAATATCAGTAGATATCATGTTCACCTTGTTTTTTATCGTAATTCCGCATAGGTTTTCCGGAAGAGAAGAGAAGCGATAAAGGGAGAGAGATGGGGAGAGAGGGGAGGGGAGGGGGGGGGCGGGGTGGGGGGCGGAGAGACACAGACCACAGACAGAGAGAGAGAGTGGGGAACGGCTATGGTTCGATATAACACGGGGGCTCTGTTGCCAGTTACATGATAGGCACTCGTTGACAATGTGGGCAATAAACACAGCGGGGTGGGTGGGGGGGGCATATCACGGGTAGGGGTGTGGTTATGATGCCGACGGCCGCGGGTGGTGCATGCGCATGGGGAGGGGCGGGGGTTGGGTGTAGCTGGGGGGGGGGGCGGGGCGGCGGGGGCGACCATGGCGCGAAGGATCGCAGGCTCCATGCTGTCTTTGTAAAAGGGAAGAAGGCTTCTTCCTGCGCCTGCGTAAATCCCCCTGAGGAATACTTCCGGTTCCGGCGAGCCAGTGAGATGCGACCGACGCCGCCACACGTTGTGCTGATAACTGATGGGTGGTGGTTATCTCGGGCCGGGCCTCGCGCCGCCCCGTGGGTCATTACCACCCCAGATCTACCGGTTACCCTCCCCACCCCCATGCAACCCCCACCCGCCAACCCTCAGACCCACCCCCACCCCACACACCACACCTCACTCCCTCCCGCCACCCCATACACCGCACCTCACTCCCTTCCGCCACCCCACACACCGCACCTGACTCACTCCCACCCCCTCCGCACCACGCCCCACTCCAGAAAACATATTCCATTGTCCATGAAAGGTGGATCTTACACCGGCCCCGCCAACGTTCCTTATTCACTGACACCACACCCCTTTAACTTTTTTTTCTGGGGAAGCGATCTCGCGGTCCCTCAACTGCCATCTTTATCGCCTCCCAGACACAAGCGAAAATTGCATTCCACGCTTCTTCTAGATTAATATATATTGATTCACTTTTTGTGGTGTCAACCAATGACTGGCCTTAAAGATATTATCTGTCTCTCCCCGACCGCCTTCCCTATCATATCACCAGCTATTAATAGCGTATTAAATATGTAACATTGGGGGAATTTCACTCCATTCTCTCTGGGAACCACAACCCACGTTGTCATATCTTTAAAGAAGTCCAAAGCAATTTATTTCTTTGCATTATAGCCGTATTGTAGGTAGATTTTCGGTTGAAGATTAATTCCCTTCTGGAGAAATATTTGATCTTTCCGGCTGATGAACGTAAACAAGATTAACCCATTAAGGTAAATCACCATTGTATATCAGGCCTAATATTCTTAATGAATCGACGTTACCACCTGGGTCAGTTTATACTCCATGCAGCGAGATTAAGGAAAACAATATAATTTAAAGAAAGAAACCCAAGTTTGCATAAATGATGCATTTAAAGCAATATGCTTACATGCGCCACCTTAGATTTTTTACATTTTATAATCAAGACTAAAAGTATCTCAAAATTTAGGATGAATATGTTTTTATATCTCTTTGAGTCTGTGAAACAAACATTTCAACATAAAACTGCGCGGTTTATTTATATCGCGCGGACGTGATAGCGAGCCGCGCTCGACATCACACACAAAATAGCGAACTGCGAACAGGCGCGCAGGAATATAAAGCCGGCCACCAACTTCTGCTTCGTTGACCAAAATGCTTCTCTCCGGATAGCCCGCAGGCTTTCATGATTTAAATTCAAGACAGAATGTACTTATTTGACATGGAGAAGAGGTTGGTAATACAACAAATTACGGAATATATTGCTTTAACTTGCAATCAATTTACCATTACGGTTCCGGGCAATGGCCCAATGGTGAAATCGTTATCGTGTCACCACCAAAACCAGCGTTTTCTAATTTAGCGCCAGCGCTACGTTTAGAAACTTCTCCCATCATGCAACCCGCTCATATATTCATTCGATCGACATTTCGATAATG
>OZ025249.1:16237966-16324940 GCA_964019135.1 Arenicola marina
GGAAACTAACAGAAGCACTTTTTATCACCTAATTTATGTAAAGCGATAAAGAAACGGTTCCACGGATCCCCATTTTAGTACAAGAGTAGTGTGTATCTGGCATACATATACCCTCTGGCCCGCCAAGGTGACCCTGGTTATTATCTGTACACTGCTATTTGGGTGTCCTCCAACATTCTCTGGCATACATACACCTTCTGGCCCGCCAAGATGGCCCTAGTTATTATCTTACACTGCTATATGTGTTTCTTCCAACATCCTCTGGCGTACATATACCTTCTGGCCCGCCAAGATGACCCTGGTTATTATCTGTACACTGGATAGTTATGGCATTATTGAGAGTGTGTGGCTGGCCAGTGGCTGGCCATGCTATGGGCTTGGTATGTATTGTTCCGTCCCAATGCAATAAACCTTCAAAGCGGCTGGTTGGCAGTGATCTCTGGCAGTCTGTCAGTACCCCCGGTAACGACGTTTATGCGTGAGATGGCGTACCACGGCGGTCGCCCATATACACTGTGTCGGTGTTGTTGCTTGGACTGGGGCCCCGTATGATTCCAACCCTCCCAGCTCTCCACCCCCCTTGCAAATGTTGATTTGTGTACCTTCTCTCCAACAAGTGTTCTCTTATCCTATGGTCGTCAATGTCCTCACACCACCCCTTCTCTCACCCCGCCCCTCACCCTCACCCTCACCCTCACCCCGCCTCGCCCCCTCACCCCGCCCCGCCCCGCCCCCTCACCCCGCCTCGCCCCCTCACCCCGCCCCGCCCCCTCACCCCGCCCCGCCCCGCCCCCTCACCCTCACCCTCACCCCGCCCCGCCCCCTCACCCCGCCCCGCCCCGCCCCCTCACCCTCACCCTCACACCACCCCTTCTCTCACCCCGCCCCTCACCCTCACCCTCACCCTCACCCCGCCTCGCCCCTCACCCTCACCCTCACCCTCACCCCGCCTCGCCCCCTCACCCCGCCCCGCCCCCTCACCCCGCCCCGCCCCGCCCCCTCACCCTCACCCTCACCCCGCCCCCTCTCTCACCCTCGCCGCCCGGTCCGCCCATCTCCCAGGCAATGTTTTTGCGCCACTGTGAATATCACAGCCATTACATGGCTCGAGGATCAATGCATCCGAGGATCAACTTACGCACTTTAACTTAACTCCGCGTCTGGTGGGACTGACTTTTTTTTGTTAACACTGTCTGAATATTTTCATCTTGCAAAGAATGGAGTTCCGATTGGGTCGTCACTTCGCTCGGCTCACAAGTCAAAGTACAAAATACTATGAACGGTCTTTCCGGAACCATAATCCCCCGACGGTCATAGGTTATTCCCTGATTGACGTGTTCAGCCAATTATGGGCTGCCTCTCCTCGGGCCATGCCGCAGGATGGAGGCCCCCGGAAGATATGGGTGGGTGAGAGGGTGGGTGTGAGGGAGAGATCGGGCGGGGCGGGGCGGGGACATACGATAGGGTCCCATATCCCAAACCCCCAGGTGGTAATAGTCACTATGCTTCATCTGCAGCAAATCCTTTCGTCAGGCACATGTAGAGGCACATATAGCAATTCGATTTTGTATTTTGCTGTTTCCTCTTGATTAATGCTAATGGAGTGTGAATTTTTGCAGGCCTGCGTGACACAAGATATGGCAAGATAGTCGGAGTTGTAATGGCTTTTCTATAGCATTCTGTGACGTCGTTTATAATGCGCCAGTGGTCGATAAGTAGAAGATTCGGTCTCTGAAAGGGGAAGTAACTGCATTGAAATAAACATATGTGTTTCTACTAATATCAACATTGAAGAAATGCGTCTCACGTACATACCGTTTATCATACGACGCATTTTGTATGGCAGGGAAGGTAATTTCTCAAGTTAGTGAGGCGTTGTGACAAATGTAGCATGTTGTCATTGCGAGAAAATGGACGTACGTTTCTGAACACATAAGAAGCAGACGTTGTCTCATGGTCGAATTCTGCGTAGAAGCCTCCTAGCCCAGGGTGCAATGATTATTAACGGGCATCGACCGGCGATTGTCGGCAGTGCTTTGTTTTCGGTACTTAGTCATCCCATGGTCTATGCTTTTTGGCTGAACATCGCGCAGTTGACGATATTCTCAACGTGTTCTTGTTGACATTATCAACAAGATGAAACGGGAAAATGGTAAATAGTGGAAAAAAGGGGTAAATAAAATAAAAAGGCTGTAGAACACTCGTGGGGCTTAAATAAAAATACAGTTCTCAAATCGATGACCGCGCTTAATACCAAGAGCAAACACTTTGGGAACGCACGGCGGTCACGTTCTGCCAACATTGGCCCTATATATGTACTTGGATGACATTACATCATTTCCACATAGACAATTGCTGGCAGGATGTGTAGCATTTATGTCTTCACGCTCTCCTGGCCACCCCCACTGTCAGGCGGGGGTATTTATCTTCTTATGGCCCGGCCCTGGAGAAGTTGATGGGTGTAACGGTGTAGGCGGGTGGGGGAGGGGTGGGGTGAGGGTGAGGGGGCGCTGCGTGTGGGATGTGTGTGGGGGTGGAGGAGGGAAGGTGTGGGTGGCAGGTGGGGGGGGGGGGGTAGTCGGACATCTTCATGGGATAGCACATTTGTCACTAATCTATGTTTCCTCAACTTCGAGACCAAACAAGTAAATAAAGCAGGAGCGGTGCCCATAAAATTAGGCTCACGTGAGATTCTGCTTCTCTCGTTGTCACAACACAATGTCACGCTCCAAATACCGCTCCAATTTTATGTGATTCCTCGCTTATGGTGTACATGACCTATGAAGGGGAATCAACATCAGCTAGAGGTGTGGGGACTTTGGTGAATGAAGTAAATTATATTTGGGATCGTTTTTATTTCATAGCCAAGTCAACAGGTATATGTTAATCCAGTATATTAAATCGAATAGTAAACATATTGCATAATATATATGTAATTAAGCACATATAACGGGGAATACATGGATACCTGTATCAGCGGACTAGTGAGGTTGGATTGGAGGAGAGAGGGTTAATTGAGTTTCGAAGAAATGAGCGTCAAGCAGGATACACTAATCCATATCACTCTGGCATTTACTGCTGTTTGACTTTCCAATATATATATATATTTATATATATAGATTCATATCGAAATATAATAATGCCACAATATATAAAAACATAATACGATATATGCTTCCGAAATTGTTTGCAAGCAATTGTCATGATATTGAGCTATTGCGCTGCATGGTGTTCCATTTGTTTTTACATCAAGCAGAACAAAAACACTGACCGGTACCTATCTCCGTTCGCATCTGTTGAGCGCTCAGATGTAACATATCAACCCAAGGTACATGAAATATGCAGGCGGTGAGTGGCTTATCCGCCAAAGAGATCAGGGATCAGGCCCATCAAACAATGGGAAGTAATGTGGGAAAAACGTAAAACAACTTATATTATTAATATTGTACGCTCCGGCCGATTGTCACAATGTTACTCTTTGGTCGATGCTGAAGACTGTAATGTAATGTTATCGGCGTAGCGCTGCGGACAAGAACAAACATCAAATGTGTTCCGGGGCTTTGAGTATTTGTTTCTCATCTGCGGATCACGCTTGAAGATTGACTCCATTGGTGTCCGTGGACTTCGAAAATGTCCGTGGCAACCACGGTCTTTTTGAAGACTACGACCACAACGGCGCGTTTTTCATGGCGACCCAGATGGCAACGACGGCACCACGAAAAAGACGCTTTGGGAGAGAGCAAAAAAAAATGGCAGCTCCAGAAAGTTACCCAACTTAGAGGCCCCGATCATTACAGTCGGGCCCGGCCATCGCCCACACCGCGCCGCCGTCGCCAAGAGTGAGTGGACACATTGAGGGCTGCGTGGTTACATCACTGCCGGGGTGAGGGGTGAGAGTGACAAGGGTGGGGGTGGAGTTGATATGTTGGAGGGCGTTGAGACGAGGAGAGTGGTTGGGGGGTGGGGGGGGGGGGGCGGGGGGCGGAGGGGGGATGAGCGGGGCGGGTTGCTGTAGATGTGAACGGAAAGGGAAAGAAGAAGACATCTAGTGCCGCCATTTTATTGTTTTATTTTGTTAGAGTCCCTTGCAGTTCTGATGGCGATGGGACGATGGGACGAGAGGCTAATCCAACTGCTCACTCCCCATCCAACGGGCCGACTGCGCTGCCCTCTCACCCCCACCGCCCCCCCTCCCCGCCTACTCATACGCTGCACGAGCGGCGTGGGTTCCTTCAATATTACAGCTCGCTCCTCCTACTCCTACTCTCCTTTATTCTCGATCTCCTTCCTTTTCCTCCTGTATTTGCGGGTTCGATGTTGTGCTCACGCCAACCAGAGAAGCGCTTTTGTGGTCTCTCCTCCTTCCCGCCGTCAAGTTTTTGTGTTTCCTGTGATGTCGCCCTCTGCGTGTCAGCTCCAACGTCTGTCACCACCAACTTTTTGTCGTACCCAAACAATACTGACATCGGCCGCCATGTTTCTTGTCTCGCACAATGTCTAATGTTTGATAGATATGTGGCTGTAGTAGTGGTCATTGTGTGTTTGGCCATTGCAGCTGTTACTGAGCCGCTGTAAAGGGTCATTCTCTTAAGCAGAATTCATCAGGTCATTTATGGGTTATAAGATAAAAATGTGATAAAGGTACGAAACATACTCATACCATAAATCTCACTTACTCCCACAATCCGCGGCGGTCTGTAGATCATATTATTGCCTCGTACATAAATTAGGTTAGAGACAAAGGCCGTTTATGATTAATGATTTATCGGTTCCCATTTACATTCGCATTACAAGGTGGAAGTTTAAAATAGCGCACTTGTTATTGAAAGATACATTGCGCCGGTAAGGGCTTCGTCACACCCGGAAACTTTCAGTTTCACGTCTGCTTTAGGTCTATTTATAGCCATAGCCGTGCGCCCAATTTCAAGCATCAATGTCTAAGTGCATTATCATTAAATAAGTTGCTTGTGCAAATAATTTATTGCGGCATGAGATGATCACGGAACGTGCTGTCTTTGCGTTAGTACATCGCGCCAATCCGAATTTTTCGACAAGTAACAAATAATAAACACTCTTTTACAGCCTGGTTACCTTGACCGTGTAGTTGGCACCCTTGTTAATCCTAGCCTGCCTTAAGGTTAATGCCATCATCGTTAATGTACGATCATGGAATGATTTTCCCGTGCCTCAGTTTTCTCTATTTAAGTTTAGCCGGACAGTAGTTGTCCGCTATCTCCAAACCCAGTCGCAACCTACTTGCACCAAAGGCTATCGGCTTAGCCTGCAAAGATGCAAAGAACACGTTTGAACTAGGCAATTATTAGTGATCCGCCGTCATTTCCAGCCGCTTTATGGCATAAACCCCGTAATGTGCTTGATGGCGAACCACAACCCACACGGAGAAGATATTTATTCTTTATTGGCTTAGCATGAAATGGCGTTCGCCTGGCATCATCACGTTATTGTCTCAATCCCGTCCAACGAGATTACGGCCGATCTCGGCACACGCTCACGCGGCACGTACTGACTGTCTCCACGTAGGCGGGGACCAGCATCCACGACACAGCCCGGGAACCGCTGTGTAAAGAAGAAACCCCACGACTTTTTTTATAACTTAGCCACCTTCCGCTTGGCGGGGCGGGCCTTGATTCCATCGGCCCGGGTTCCATTTGTCTGTTATACGAGTTTCAACGAGAATAGCGTTTGGGTGGTCTTTAGACAAGCTCGCTCGAAAAGGAGTCAATATTGCCGTGGGATGAATGCATGGATACGGGGGGCAAGACATGACCTTCAAAAGCCATCCGCGAAAAGCTTAAAATGATGTAAAGAAAAAAGTAGCCCAGTATTCCAAAAGTTCATCGTACTTGAAAGCAACGTTGAGAGGCCAAGAAACCATCACCAAAACGTCGTGGAACCATCGCCATGACAGTACAATTCCATCGCCATGACAGTATAATTAGATCGCCATGACAGTATAATTCCATCGCCATGACAGTACAATTCCATCGCCATGACAGTACAATTCCATCGCCATGACAGTACAGTTCCATCGCCATGACAGTAAAATTCCATCGCCATGACAGTACAATTCCATCGCCATCACTGTGACAGTATAATTCCATCGCCATCACTGTGACAGTATAATTCCATCGCCATGACAGTACAATTCCATCGCCATGACCGTACAATTCCATCGCCATGACAGTACAATTCCATCGCCATGACAATACAATTCCATCGCCATGAGGCATAAAGAGCGATCGCAAGAGGCCACGAAATAATTGGTAAGAGACCAAGAGACCAAGAAACAAATCACCAAAAAGTTAAGCAACGCAAACTTCATCTCCAAATGACCCTGACGTAATCGATTATAGGGAGGAAAAAATAAAGGCCAAGGTGAATGGAAAAAAAACTTTCTATAAAAGACAAGGAAATCACCCAAAACCACAAAGAAAAGGCAAAGAAACCATCGATTAAAGGTAAAGACACTATCGATAAAAAGTCAAGAGACCATCGACAAAAGGTCAAGAAACCATCGATAAAATGTGACGAAACCAGTGATGAGCTTCCAACTGCAAGACGCCATGGCCAAGAGGCCACGGAATGGCTTAGTATCGATATGGGTGTTTTAGTGTCGGCTGCACGAGGCGCAGGTCCTCGAGGTGCTGAAAGCTCGACGTGATGAAAGAGGAATTTGGGCCCAGAATTATCTGATAGAGTAGGTGGACTTACGCCACACGTAAGACTTCCCGCAATGGATCACGTGGCAAAAAGGAATGGGGTTTTCGGTGCGATATCCCATTTCGGTCCAGATAATGTACATTGGTAAAGGGTACGTCATATCAACTGTTATGGCGAAACAAGAACTAGGTCAGGCCAGTCGTCAGAGACCATATGACAAGAAATACTTTCGGAAACTCCTCTTGAAATATCAAATTTAGGAATTCCTTTGTATGACGCTGTTTGAGCGTTGTATACATGTACACATGTATTATTATAATAAAGATCAAACCGAACGTTTTGCTGAACAATGGCTCCCGTTGTTTCAAGAATTTCTTTTTTGAATCGATAGAAATAGAATTCAGAAAAAAAACTCAATGGGGAAACACTTCGCTTTGCTCTAGTCTTTGACGTCACTCCGAGGAAAGCAAACGGGACATTCTCGTTGCTCTTCACATTTTTGTTTCTTTGAGTTTACTGGTAGTACATGTGCCTGTAACGGCCACTTCCACGGCACTTACGACTTGGGAGCCGGGAAAATCTCGCCGAACTATTACAAAAACAGGAGCTTGTAAACCATTGTTTAACTGGATTGCTTACCTGGTATTGACAACGTACACACATATATCATCCCAATACCATTGCAATGCTGGTATGTCCAGCATAAGTGTGTCTTTTAACAATTGTGCTCTGCTCCCATTGCTCAGTAAGGATTTTTCTACAGCAACTGCTTACCACGTAAAACATATTTAGAAAAGAAGTTTGAAGGATTGTGAAGATATTTTTGGTAAAAAAGAAAAAAGGTCTTGCAAGAGCTGTTTTAAGCTTATACGTCATCGCATTGAACAGATATTGCTCGTTTTGCTGCAGCGGGAATTGTCCAAACTATACAAGATGTAAGCCAGACACACCAAATAAGGATCGGTGGGTCCGTGTTTTAGTAGTGCCAGTTGCCACATTGACATATGCACCACTCTGCGGTTACTTTGAACACATTTTTACGCCTACAAGAATGCTTAATGCTTTGAAGTAGGTAGATGCATACCTGTAGCGGGTACTACATGGACATGAGTAGCTTATGTATTACTCTTTACATCAATCACTTCAACGAAGCCCTTTGTGCCACAATTTGAAAAAAAGTATAAAAAAAAGTACAATCTTGCGCGTGAAGAAGGTGGCCTCCAGTGGCGCCCTCCAGTGGCTACATGGACCGCTGACCGGGCCCCGGGGTGACCATTAACACCCGCCGTCGGTGTTTGTCAAGGGACTGATCCCTCTGACACTGGGGTACAGCGACCGAGACGGAAGCCACGGCTCCACACTAAATCCCGTCTCAAACTCAATTATGCATGAGCGTCGCCCGCAATTCATCAGTGGTCAGGCTGAGACCTGTCGATTGAGGGCCTCAGGGAGGGGGAGCTTGGGGCTTGGGGCCAGAGTGGGGGGTGAGGGGCGGGAATGATCGGGAGGACGGAGGATGGGGAGGGGCTGTAAGGGCCGGGGGAGGGGCCGGAGGACGGAGGAGGGGAGGGGCCGGAGGACGCAGGATGGGGGAAGGGCTGGAAGGACGCAGAGGGGACGGAAAGGGGAGGCGGGGTGAATGGAGGATGAAGGGGGCGGGTCCCGAGGAGAGTGGGGGTGGGGGATGGCAAACACCCATGGGTGAACGGAGGGGGCGTGAACTTGTCGGGGGTTGGTTTGGTTGGGGGTCCGGGCCAGGGGCCTCAGGAGACAACCTGGGTAGGGTAAATATGGCACCGGGGGAGGGTGCGGGGAGGGGTTGGACGGTTGGAGGCGTGGAAACCCGGAGCGAACGTACGGGAGAGGGGGGGGGGGGTGGCATCTGCTGTTGTGCCCGGAGACGCTTAAGGGTAGAAAGGGGTAAGAAGGATTTTGACCAGCCCAGGGTGGGGTGCAGGACACCCCCTCTCCCCCCCTCCCGCCCCCCACCGCCCGCCCTCCTGTCGATATGATGGCGGTAACAGCTGCGGCCCCTGATCATCCATCTATCGGACCTAAGCACCGCCCACCCGCCTACCAAGCCCCCCTCCACCACCACTCGTCTCCTACACCCCTCCCCCCCCACCTCACCCTACCCCTCTCGACCACCGTTATGAAACCGGTAGTTGATAGAGACCCCGACCCAAACCGGCGACCTCACACCCCGCCACGCCCTCTGCCCTTCCCCACCCCATAAGCCCACCCCTACCCCGCCTTACTTCCTCCATTGTGCCGCATGAGCGTCATCTGTGACCACCCGACCTAATCCCCTCATGTTATATTGCTCAACTTTCAATTAACATCCATTGAATCTCAACCCTCTCACCCCCCTCACCCCCTCACCCCCTCACCCCCTCACCCCCTACTTACCCCTCACCCCATCACCCCTTCCCCTCTTCCTTTGTCCACTGAAGTCCCTCATAATAGTACACTCACCCAGTAGCTAATTTCTTTATCCTGAATCACAAACCATATCTCTGTCATGGAACTACCCCCCCCCCCCCCCGGACACTCTCAAACACCTCCAATCATTCTGTCTCGTTCTTTCGCCATCCCTCGGCCAGTTGCCCCCCACCCCGATGGGATGTCATAAATTCATGCATGCAGGACTGACTGGACCCCAAAGGACAAGAAGAACCCTGGATTGTTCTCTTTCTACCAGCTTTTCCGGATTATCTCAGCGACCCGTGTGTCTCTCTGCGGGTGATCCATCACGCCGGCTGTCCTGGATCACAGGAGCAGATCGCCGGACGCACAGTGTATGTTTATCCGGATCAGCCCAGCGGCCGCCGAGGTTGTGTGCGCTGACGAGGTCATCAAGGGATGGCGCGGTTTGATTGTTTGTCTTTTGCGTACAAAGGTGGCTCAAACCACCAATTTATTCACTCATGTACCTGTCCGGTGTCGTTGATGCCTGGAGTGGAAAGGCGAGCATGTGATTGTTTGGTTTAAAGCTTTTCAAACAGTTGTTTCCTGGCAAACGATCTCAGGATCCAGATTTGTTACACATTATGGCCTGATTAACACAGAAATTGTTATGTTCTTATCAGTTCATTATATCTGAAATTCATTTTGCCTGGAACCCGCTCTAACATGGTGTGATAAACCGGTGAACTACACAAATAGGCGACATAGGGCACGTTTCTATTATACAAATCTGGTGGGGTGGGGGGGGGGAGGGGAGGGGGAGGGGTTCCGCGGGGGCCTTCATGCCTGAGAGAGCGGATATGTTTTCTTGTGATGAAAAAGATACCTCTATAGAGAGGATATCTTAAAAATTGCGACCGGGGGTAGGGGGGGGGGGGGCTCTGAACATGTGCGTTCATAGAGCGGGTTGCCGGGAAAAAAAAGCCCTTCCGAGCGGATTTTGTCGGTATAACGCCCCGACCGAGCGACAATTCAGCAATTTATTGAGGGTAGTAGTTCGTAGTTCGAACTAAACGGTAAGCTGTCATGCTAAAAAGACCTTTTCTGGACGATATTACCACGGCAATTTCAAGCAAATGCTACAATCGTTACAATCGTAAAAATGGCGACCTATCACATCAGTCTCATATGCAGATTTGGGCGAAAAATATCTGTTTAGCCAGTCGTAATTAGGACTAACCTCTGTAGGTCATATCGCGACAATGGGAAGTCCAGATATAGTGTATGTATATTGGAGTACCCGCTCACTCTCCGCGACGAAAGGATCTTAAGTGGAGCATGGTTCTCGCAGATTGGTACAGGTGGGGCTCGAACCGTGCACCGGCCGCGTTGGCTGACATAGCAAAGCACCCTCGACAATAGGTAACGCGCTCCCAACTGGGCCATCGAGTGTTCCCACGCACGGCTGAAGCTGGGGCCGGACTACGGAAGAAAAGAAAATTGCCAATGGTTGAAGGGTTGATTGGATAATCGTGTGTTGGCGTGGGTAGCGGGCAGGCCGTCTGGGGTGAGGTCTCGTGTCGGCGGTCGGAGGTTCGAACCCAGGGGACACGGAACCTCTCAACCCTTGATGGTCTCTATTGGTGATATATCACCCGGTGAACCAGGCATTGCGTTATGTATTGTATGGGGCACAACTTTTGGAGGACAAAAAGACCCAATGGATTCTCATTTGTTATGACCGCCTCACTGACACTCACCAGCTGTATGACCGCCTCACCCAGCCACAGCAGCTATATGACCGCCTCAGCCAGTCTCACCAGCTATGTGACCAGTCTCACCCAGTCTCACCAGCTATATGACCGCCTCACCCAGTATCACCAGCTATGTGACCGCCTCACCCAGTCTCACCAGCTATATGACCGCCTCACCCAGTCTCACCAGCTATATGGCCGCCTCACCCTGTCTCACCAGCTATATGACCGCCTCACCCAGTCTCACCAGCTATGTGACCGCCTCACCCAGTCTCACCAGCTGTATGACCGCCTCACCCAGTCTCACCAGCTATATGACCGCCTCACCCAGTCTCACCAGCTATATGACCGCCTCAGCCAGTCTCACCAGCTATATGACCGCCTCCCCCAGTCTCACCAGCTATATGACCGCCTCACCCAGCCTCACCAGCTATATGACCGCCTCACCCAGTCTCACCAGCTATGTGACCGCCTCACCCAGTCTCATCAGCTATATGACCGCCTCAAACAGTCTCACCAGCTATATGACCGCCTCACCCAGTCTCACCAGCTATTTGACCGCCTCACCCAGTCTCACCAGCTATTTGACCGCCTCACCCAGTCTCACCAGATATTTGACCGCCTCATCCAGTCTCACCAGCTATTTGACCGCCTCACCCAGTCTCACCAGCTATTTGACCGCCTCACCCAGTCTCACCAGCTATTTGACCGCCTCACCCAGTCTCACCAGCTATATGGCCGTCTCACCGGTTTGAATATTTACCGAAACAAATTGATCTTGTCGTCTGTCGTTTAGGGACATGTCGGTCTAGGAACCTCTCCGCTCTTGGAATACCCCCCCCCACCCGACCCCCGCCATCACATCACAACCACTCTGATCCATCTACCCCGACGTGACTCTGAGACTCTCCGCAATTGGTCCTATCACCCCCTTCCTGCGTGCCTTTCTCATAATTCCATATCTCAGGCAACCTTCAATCGCGGCCCCGAAACCCTGCCCCAAAACCCTGCCCTTCCCCACCCCCCTCCCCCCAACCTCCACCCTGCCGCTGCCGACCTCATCCCCCTCCCCCTCCCCCTTCGCCAATCTCTGGTCTGGCCCTTCCTCGTCACCACCCCTCTCCATCCCCCACCCGCCGTCGCCGACCGTCCGTGCCCTCCAAGCCGCCAACCCCTCGTCTGGTTCCTTCCGCCTCGGCATCCCCGTCCCCCGTCCATTACCCCCCCCCCCCGCCCCCCTCCGCTGCAGCCACCTGTGGGGACGAGATGAAGGTCCCGTATGACCGTCATCCCTGCCACGAATTCTGATTGATATCTCTCTCAATATTTCCGTCGGGTGAAAGAAAAAAAAATTAGGTGTACAGGAGGGGGGAGGGGTGTTTCCAAGAAAGCCGCTAGGCGTGCGATGTCCAAGAGACTTGAGGGTACTCGGGGGAGTCCACACTTAATGATTATCTACTCCACCCGGTCTCCGGCCCCTCCTGTCAGCCCCGTCCCCACTCCATTCCACCCTCGCGCCCCTCCTTTCAGCCCCGTCCCCACCCCATCCCCCCATCGCGTCCCTCCTCTCAGCCCCGTCCCCACCCCATTCCACCCTCGCGCCCCTCCTATCAGCCCCGTTCCCACCCCATCCCCCCATCGCGCCCCTCTTCTCAATCCTGGAATGGGCCCACCTTAGAGGACATCTGAGCTTCCAGCCGCTTTCAGGCACTGGTCATTCAATGTGTCAGAGGTCTAGATTTGTAAACCCCGTACCTTCATTGGCCTTGAACTGTGGCATGCACGGTCTTATACGCGAACTTATTAAAGCAATAACGTGTAGGTCATAACAGTTAGATTCCCTGACATACTTTGGGACATCGAATGTGAAAGCGGGGATTTGCCTTGTGTGGATTGCAACACAACATTTGGTAATCTCTTCTTACTTGACATGTTATAGACCTTAAGAATTGGTTTTTTTTATCTAGATTAGGACTGGGGAATTCACAGACGTTGCAGACCCCGAACCAATCTGGCGTCTGAAGGGTGAGAGTTGGGGGGGCTGGGTGCATCTGTACCGTGAATAACACTTCATCGCGACAGCCGAGACGAGTTTGATTTCCAAGAGCTGCTTTGCCACATTTTAGTCCGTGTACACAAAAGTGGCTTAGACCCCCACCCACACATGACCCTATGAGCCGTGTCCCATTCTGCCTCTTCGCCCTACCAAATAGGCCACCAGCTGGGGGAGCAATTCCCCAACGATTAATCAAAAAAGTAAAATAAAAAGCTTAAACCCACTTAGCAGACAACAGGCATTCTGCAACAAGCATACATAAGAACGCCAACCCTCGTTATCTCGCAATAGCCACGGCACTTAGCGATAAACGACTTCGTTTTTTCTCCCTCTCCCACCCATCGTCCTGAGGAGTTGGCCAAATGGTCAATAATGACGCCATTTTAGGTGTAGTACGGCTGGGCCACGGTCCCAGCGGCGGTGGCGGCGGCCACCAGGGGATCGTGATTTGTCTAATTGTTTTTTTCAGCGGATATCCGTGGCTGCTGAATAGGACTAGAACCTGCACGGTATGGCGCCCTCCCCTCGTGGCTATCGGCCATTAGACCGCCGATAAGGCTCGACTCCGGGAGGGCTAACTGCCATAACCGCCATCCAATTGAATGAGTTACGACGCTGTGCCGACCACTTTAGCATACAGATAGCGTCGAAATAACAATCTCCACGCCGGAAGTGCAGGCCCGGAAGTTCAGGCGCCGTATACGCATCGCCGGAGTATCTGGAATAATCTCACGCCGTAATAGCGCTCCAAAAAGTCAAGCCAGCCGCAAGGGGTGATAACAGGTGGCGTCCTCTATTGGCGGGAGAGTGTCACGCGGTGGTTGCCTGAGCCGCGGCGAGACAACAGTGGCGAGAGGCAACTCTTCACAACTTTAGCTCCTGACGTATGTGAGTCTACCAGTGGTGGACCCAGGAAGGGGGAGGGGGCACAGAGGGGAAATGTTTCTCACCGCATTCGCCGTAAAATAAATGGTGCCCCCCCCTTTCCTAAATTTCTGGATCGGCCCCCCCACGTCCCTCTGTGTCCTTTGCTACCTCCTCTATTACCACCCACTACCAACTGTAGCTGTATCACACCCCCCCTCTCCCCACCAGGCCATCGGTCTTTAACCCCCGATGATATCCCACCCCTCCACCCCATCCCTCCTCCCACCCCACCCCACGGCTCTCCCCACCCAGCCGTCTCTCCAGCAGTTAGGTCGTTCGGGCGCGATTTATCCTCCGTTGATAAGACACTGTGATTTGGAGCCAGCTGCAGATCCAATATTCCACATCCCAGGAGACGGTTACCGCCTAGTAAGCGCGCGCGACTCGTGACAGGTCGTGCCCCCCGGGCGTCGCGTGGAAACCGAAGCCACACCATTTTGTTTCTTGACGTCATCAGGGGATGGAACCAGTCTATAAGTGTCGCGGGCGCCGTGTCTTGAGTGGCCATGGGCTGGTGGTGACGGTGGTGACAGTGGTGACGGTGGCCAGGTCTCCACCAGACATGTTTGTGCCAAGGAAACGATACTGTAACAATGACAAAGGAAACGACGTAGTAGCTTACATATAACACCATGATACAAAATAATTCTGGTTCGGCATTACAAGATCTGAAAAAAATGAAAAAATGCACGAGAAGATGCATGTAGTCCTGAGCGAGTGATTATAGTTATAGCAGATTATAACAATTATAATTAGACTATCATCAGACACCGAACAATTTCATCATGCGTTTAGCATTGATATACACTATTTTAATACATAAATTGTATATAAAGACCAAAGAATTCACTGAAATCACACGCATCTGCGGATAAAAAAATACGTTTAGTGACACATCTATATTCGATGTAAATTGGTGGTATATGGACCTGATCGTAAATAACAGTCGGTTTCACAGAAGCGACATTTTTAGGTGTACATTATGAATATAGCGAGAGTTTGCGCTGGTGTCGTTTATTATATTGCGTTAAAGATCAAAGTTTTGCGATGGACGCGGTGTTAACTCGGTGCCAACATCCCTCATCGCCTTCCCAAGCAAATGGCGTAATTTACAACTCAAAACCAATCACCAGGAACCCCTAACGACAGGTTAACCTCAATGTACAGGGACATCGCACTGGACATCATACCACTATCACCAACTCCTCCCTGCCCACACAATTATTCTCTTCCACCCCATCCTCCATCCACCCCTTCCCTTCCACCACCGCCACCCCCCCTCCCCCCCTCCCTCCACGCTCCCCCAGCCCTTCATCCTGTAGCCTCAAGGCTGACCACTCCACGTTGAAGGGCGTGTGACCCCGCTTGACCCGTAATAACCCATAATAAACGAGCAGCTCGCATCACGAGAAATTAATCTTGAGACATGTTAATAAAGGGATAAGTGTGCCAAAGGGAGACCCATCATTCTTCAAGAGACCCTAGTGCAAGGTGCATTCCCCCATCGGCTGCCAGGCAACTCCCGATGACTGTTCCACGAGGGGAAGGAAGGGTGAGGTGGGGGGGTGGGGGGGGGGATCCCATCTGGATATTGGAGTACCAGCTGTCGCATCTGTTGGCCATTGGCTTCGGAAGATTGATCCCAATCCATGCACACTTGGCGTGTTTTCGGCCCTGCCATATGGACATTTTTATTGGTAATGCCTATTGCGGGTCCATAATCTAAACTCTCACCCTCCTCTCCAAAAATAACATTACATTGAGAAAGGCGGGGGGTGGCCGCGGGGGTAGCCGCAGGGGGGGGGGTTGCCGCGGGGGGTGACTGCGGGGGTGGCCGCGGGGGGGGGGGGGGTGGCCGCGGGGGTGGGTGGAGTTGCGTTCCATATAAAAACCATTGTTCGTATTGGCCATACCAGGAATAAACTGTTTAAACATGGCGAGAGGTATTGCGGGAGCGATTACACAACGAAGGATCATGCCATATCCCTGCCATATGATCACACGTACCCCTGAGAGATAAGAAGCGCCAACTAAGACAGCAAGCACCAGACTCACATCTCTAGAACTAAGGTGTATATATATATATAACCCAAAACAAAGTCCCATCTTAAAAATCATCTATGATGAATAATCGTTTATTTTACAAGAACACAATGAAAACACACACAGTCTCGATGTATTTTGGCATATTATGGCGAAAGTTAGAAAAAGAGTATATATTTACTCTGACCTTGTCGCTGACATCGCGAGGGGGAGTCACATATCGAAAGATTAAAACAATGTCAAACACCAACACGAGAACCCAGCATTATGATACTTTATTTACACATCTCATATATTTATTGATCTTTCTTAAATGACAAATCACAACGAACCCTTTCCTCCATGGTGAAGTCGTATTCCGCGTCTAGTGTGCTATCTATTGTAACACAGAAGGGGATAAAACGCTAGAGGGGATGGGGAGGGTGGGCGGGGCTTAAATACCAGGATCCAAGTCATGGATCCACACTCTGTCTGGTATTTAACAGGACAGCGGTCCCTGCACCCCAATTACTGTTGTTGTAGGGTCCTTGTCAGCCGCTCTGATTCTGTCAATGCTGACTGTTTGCCGTGATAATCTTAATCGGCGGTGGCATTCGATGTGGTAATTAAATTCAATATTTATCATCGTCGGAATCGTATTTCCCATAATGCCCACAGTGCGTTTAAAAGTCCTCAGCGGTTATTTTCTCCTTGGCGGAGCCACCGATCCAGACAAACTAATCTCACAGGCAATCAGCCTAAAGCACACAATACCCAGCATCATAGGGTTAATGGCACAATTTGCCCGCCAGCTCGCAATTGAAATAATTTATTCGTATTCCGCCTTCAATTGTGCCATATATGAACTGTATTGGTCACCCTCTGTGGTTCTCATTTCCTGTCCAGACGTACTGCGGACTCCAGTCTATAACTGCATATACCTCTCTTAGGCGGATATCCCATTGCCACCACCGTCTGAAGACCCACAGAAAGGTCATCTTTGCCGCCAAACCCATTCCCCCACACCCCAGCCACCCCTACCCCACCCGTCCATACCTGGGTGGGTGCGACCATAAGGCAGGCCATAGCCCGTGATCCACTCACCCACTGTCCTTGGTCTTTCGCCTTCCATTAACACTGCGGGGTTCGTGTTTCTGCCACCAGCAAGGACTGGCGCGGTTCTTGTCTTTATCAAACTCGATTAATGGCTTATCTGGTCCGTCAGCAGTCATACCATACATACTGTCTCTGTCATTGTTGCATCCAGGTCATTATTAAGCTATTTCAGTAAAATAGAGAAGATTCAAATCGATTTCTCTGCAGCAGAAAACTTACATATTATCTTTTCTCTTTAAATGTAAAACGTTTACTAATAAGCTTTGCTAATCGAGCCTTACTATCAGAACTCCTTTATTCCTACATTTTTCTCATTTATACGCATTATTTTTTAATGCAATGCATGCCAATGCAGCTGCAGCATGGCATCCGTATATCAAAAACAACACCGAGGGACTCGAACCCCCGACCGTGAGCAAGTTTGACATTGTGATATGTATTCCCAACGTCATCATTCACTATCCGTTACCACCATTCGTTCATGCCATGTCCGAACTGTCGTAGGAGGCGGATACGAGAGAGGCATTTCAGTTCCTTAACGAGCTGCAATCCTCCAATGAGGCGGTTACAGTTTAATTAGCGAGATTTGTATTTTAGGGGGAGGCATTTAAGTTACTTTGTGGGTGACTAGTTCGTCACCTCGTTAAATACAAAACGCGCCCGTGAGGTGGAGCTACCCGGTTTTTTTACGATTTTACGCGCCATTTTACGCGCCATTGGCAGCTAACCCAGTGAGCCATGCACGGCCTCCGGGCAGATAGAGACACCCCTATACCGCCCGTCAATGGCCATCTGCAGCCTAACTGCTCTAGTCGAGATTGACGACACCACCTTGGAAGCAATAAAGCACCGTTGCGATGCCATTCCAACATGTTTTGCCAATACAGTTGATTGGCTGGTGTGGGTGCGGGTTGGGGGTGGCGCGGGGGTAGAGGACGTGGTGGCTGGCCGGGGTGGGGAGCCATCGTTGTCAGTATGCTTCGGACAACGGCTGGGCGCCTTCTTGTAAGGGATGAGGGGCAGTGGTGGTGGGGGCTTTAGTCGGGTCGATCGGTGCAAGTGTCTTTTACTGCCTCGTCTTCATTTAAATCTGTCTCTGAGATTTGCTAGCAAAGTACCTGTTTCAGGAGAATGTATGCATATACTTGCATGTACCTTTCAAACTGACCGTCCGCAGTTGCATGGTAAGAGTCCAAACATGACGAATGAAAAATACACATATATAGATATACGGTACAATATAACCATCTGTTGCATTACTACAGTACGGATGTCTTCTCAGCCTACTGGTGTTCACCCTAACCATTGACGTAAACTAGATTTATGAAGTATGTCATCAGAACAGATTTACCGATCAGGGGTAGAAGGTGAGGGAGCGGGAGGGGTGGCGGCTGTGCAGGAGAGTGTGCACCTTTGCACGGTCTGAAGTATTATGCCCCCCCCCCACCTTCTCCAATAAGCCACACCTCAACTCAACATGTGCGATATTGGCTGCCCTAGATGGAGGCACTTCACATTAATTGTGATTGGGTTAAGCGCATTCGACGCTAGTTTTGTGTAACCCGTCCTGTTCCTTCTTTCTTTAACAGAACGTCCGGAGCCAGATTCTGACGGCAACCGGACTGCTCATACTGGTGAGTCACGTGACACTTCTCACAATCAACGAATACGCCATAATTCAGAGCGCATTAATTGATAAACGGATAGAGTTTGGCGCCAAGAATTGTAGGGAATTGTGGGTGCGATTTGCACGAAGAACCCCGTCAAGTGCAGATCCTGGATTCGCCCGTTTCTATGCCCAGAATAATGCATAAACAAACAAATGGTTATTAACTATTGTATTAACGAAAAAGGCATAATACACAGACAACCTTATTATTTAAAATAAAAAGCCATAAATAGTTCAATTTTCACGGATCTTTCTTTGCTGAATTCCCGGGTACCAGTAGGCTTAGTTCAAGGTCATGGGTTTGTGCCCTGAGACTTGAATCAGGGGCATGTTTTTAGCCAACCCAATTTAGTCGCCACGTGTACAGAAGTGTCATTTAACCCCAACATCTTCACTTCATTTCCTCTTGGTTTCAGGCGTGGAAAGATGAGCGGTTGACGTGGAGACCAGAAGACTACAATCTCAATGAGATAGTAGTGGAGGCCAGCCATCTGTGGGTGCCAGAGTTTGCCGTCATCAACGGGTGAGTGAGATTGTAGTGGAGGCCAGCCATCTGTGGGTGCCAGAGTTCGCCGTCATCAACGGGTGAGTGAGATTGTAGTGGAGGCCAGCCATCTGTGGGTGCCAGAGTTCGCCGTCATCAACGGGTCAGTGAGATTGTAGTGGAGGCCAGCCATCTGTGGGTGCCAGAGTTCGCCGTCATCAACGGGTGAGTGAGATTGTAGTGGAGGCCAGCCATCTGTGGGTGCCAGAGTTCGCCGTCATCAACGGGTCAGTGAGATTGTAGTGGAGGCCAGCCATCTGTGGGTGCCAGAGTTTGCCGTCATCAACGGGTGAGTGAGATAGTAGTGAAGGCCAGCCATCTGTGGGTGCCAGAGTTCGCCGTCATCAACGGGTGAGTGAGATTGTAGTGGAGGCCAGCCATCTGTGGGTGCCAGAGTTCGCCGTCATCAACGGGTCAGTGAGATTGTAGTGGAGGCCAGCCATCTGTGGGTGCCAGAGTTCGCCGTCATCAACGGGTGAGTGAGATAGTAGTGGAGGCCAGCCATCTGTGGATGCCAGAGTTCGCCGTCATCAACGGGTGAGTGAGATTGTAGTGGAGGCCAGCCATCTGAGGGTGCCATAGTTTGCCGTCATTAATGGGTGTGTGAGATTGTAGTGGAGGCCAGCCATCTGTGGGTGCCAGAGTTCGCCGTCATCAACGGGTCAGTGAGATTGTAGTGTAGGCCAGCCATCTGTGGGTGCCAGAGTTCGCCGTCATCAACGGGTGAGTGAGATTGTAGTGGAGGCCAGCCATCTGTGGGTGCCAGAGTTCGCCGTCATCAACGGGTGAGTGAGATTGTAGTGGAGGCCAGCCATCTGTGGGTGCCAGAGTTCGCCGTCATCAATGGGTGAGTGAGTCACTACACCACATAACACGCACCGACGGCTGGTATCAATGTACAATTATAGTAACTCCTCCCATGTACTTTCCAGGTCCATATTATCAGTCATATTTATTACTAACGATAATCTATGATTCTGAGTAACGTTATCACACCACCAAGAGCGTAAGCGAGAGACGCTTTGCCTTTTTTGTGCGACACAATTCAGAATACCCCCCATGGGCCCATAGTCATCATCCGGACATAGTCTCTGAAGCTCAGGGCGGAACGTAGTACAAATAATCCCAAAGTTATGTTTGCCTAAATTGACATATATGTTCGCATGTATCTCACCCGGGTCACACCCTCCCTGGGCCGTTGTCTCTATGGTGTCACAGATATACTTCTTACCACATGTTGTTAATGGTATAATAGATATATTAAATTTCAAAAATCAAATCCTGCACTCCTAGATATAGGTATTCATGTCAGGTCAATACGGACACCCCCTGATTTCTCAGAATAGAAAGACCTCTTCATTGGGTTGTACGCGTTACGTATATAGGTAACGTCCACTGAAACCAATCATGAGCTTCGTTAGCGCCGCGTCAGACATCATGAATAATAAGTAACCGACGGCTTTAGTCCCCGCGCTAACAATGCGCTGCAATGGGCTGTTAGCCAACGCCCCCTGTCGACAGGAGAGTGTGGCGCCACGGCTTTAGCTGTGCGCTGGGAGGAGATATGTCACCGGAAATAGCCGGCTGGGGGACGGCGTAGCGGGCCTAACGGCGCACTTACTGTCGTTTAGGACGCCTTGTTAACTTGCTACGAGTGACAAGCCGCCTGTTAGAAGGACTCGCCAGATAAAGGCGGAGATTTTAAGGATAAGTTGTGTTCCGGAGTGGATAAAACTTTCAGTGCTATGTCCGGGAACGCTTTGCCCCTCCTTGCGGTTTACTGATCTACATAGATGTTATATGTGTGTCGATGTTGGGTGTTGGTGTGCGCTAAGTGAGCGGGATGGTGATAGACCTGGGGAACAGGCGTAGCGATAATAACCAGGGTAATAAGATCTCTGGGGAGATGTGGGTGGGGAGGGGGGGGGGGGTCATAGGTTACTATAGCGGCACGGGGTGGAGTGGCTCAAATAGGGAGATGAGGTGATACAAATGTAACTTATCACTCGGTTACTGAGGAGTATAGTGGTGAAAGTAGGGCCCAATCATAGATGCAACATAAGACGTTAAAACGCTTGGTTGCTGAATTCGCCACTCCTAGTATGCTACATGATCGAAATCATTATCTATCATTGTGCTTTTTTGGGGGGTTTCGACCAGTTCCGTCAGTCCGTTCCTATCAAGCCTTAGCTGGCACGCAATTTAACGTTTTATTTCGGAGTGCCCTTTTGGGGAACAGACACCCACCCACGCATGCATCACTCCCCACCATCAAACCTCAAATTACCTTCTCCGCTAACCTCACCGGAAACCTCTTGTTCCAGCGATTCACTTCTCCGCATTACACTCGCCGCCCCTCTAAGCATGGTCTAAATGCCGAAAACATCGCCTTCGAGGACGTGGTCTCCCCCACCTGGGACCTGCCCCCCCCCCCACCACTCCCTCCCCCCATCGCGCGGAGCCCACCCGTCAACCAATCCATCGCATCTGACGTCCCCTATATGCTTGCCGGGGAACCATTGTTGTTGCCATGGCGACACATTGGATGGTGGCGACTCACACAGATGGGTGGGACGGGTACCCCTGGAGCCTCATCCATCCTGAGCTGTCAGAGGCTTTCAGAGGCCATTTGACACCGAGAAACAATCGTAATGACCGGTCGTCTATACATCGGTCCGTGTTCTCTCTCTCTCACACACAGCACAAACAAAAAAATCTGTCATTGACGGTTAGGCATTTATCTGGCGGGCGATTGTGCCGGTTTTTCCCCCCTATCCTTTGTCTGCCATTTGGTTACAATCCTGCATTCAATGAGCCGCTTTCCCCGTAGATCTTGCATTGTCCAGTAAAGGTCACAATGGTTATCTTCCTTGTAAGTAAAATGCGTTTCACGAGTTTCACGCGCAAAAGCCATTCGGCAGGTTTCGTTCCAACAGCGTACGGACACTTCCTGTTGACTGGAATTGCGACCATGTCATAATTTACATCTTGTATATCCCTAAAAGCACATATAGGTACCATTATATCAATATATACATATATCAATAGCTGGCGCCGTAGGACGCCCGCCGATTGTTATCGATTTGGAACCATTATTTGAATAAATATCATTTCACGTCACACATACTGGGCCTTAAACAAAATATATTTTGGCTTTCTCGGTTCGGAACAGTGGCTAGTCATGCCCGTGGACACAGACACTCTGGGGCAGGTCTATACATATATATGGAGGGGGGGGTGGGCAAAGGGTATTTCTGTTCTTCGTGATCTGGGAACCTGACCCCCCTTTGTCCCCCCCCCCCCATATATATACAGAGAGAGAAACAACGGCAGCGGAGAGGGGGAGATAGCCAGAGAGAGAGAGAGAGGGCATTCACCCCGACAACCATTACCTTGAAATTCCAGAAGCATAGCATTCCTTGACTTGGTGATAATAATGACGCTGTAGGGGTGAAGCGAGCAGCTGGGGGCCTGTGGTTGGACAGGTGTCTTCCCGACCCCCCCCCCCCCCCCGCCCCCACCCACCTCACCCGCATCATGTCTTCCTGAAGCCTCTCCCGCCGTGTATAGAGCTATATTTATACGCCTCCACAACCCCCGCCCTGCAGCCCCCCCTCCTCCCCCCCCCCCCCCCCCGCCCGCTGCGTCTCCCGGGTTTCTGACCCTTTAGGCCAGGCGGGGCCACGATATTCCATTAGGCACTCTAAGCTTTGTCTGGATTGGGACTCCCTCGAGGTTAAGATGATTTCAAAAAGTTAGTATCGGGTGTCATGCCTCGTGACGCACCGCTAATTCAATTGCTGCTGGCTATGCTTTATTCACATTTGGTGGATTTACAGCGGGGTATGAATTTTTGATGTTCATATTTTTTCCCCGCCAAGCAGTTTTGCTTGTCTTTGTTTGATTTTGTTAAACACATGAAATGGAGAATATTTTCAGATTAGGGGCTAAAATATTCGCTGTTTTCCTGCTTTACAGCACACTGTATTTCTTATTGTATATATCCGAATCAATGTATTGAATTTATTTATACATTAATTTAAGCACATTCGAGAGTTGATTATGCATGGATGTGCTTATTATTCATTGGAATAGATGTCTAAGTGGACCATGGCGCCACCTGGGGGTGGCCGACGTGCACTTGTCAACCTGCCGTAAAACACCATCAAGTAATGGGAACTGAATGTAAGAGTGTGCAGCCTCCGTGTCTGAGGCGACAGCTGAGGTACCCAGCCACCTCGTGCGTTGTACGTGGCCTGGGGGGCTGGCTACCCCTCTCTAGAGACTGCAGTAGCCGCCACACAGCATTCAGAACACACCATGTGACAACCCAATTTACCGTCATACCGAACACCACACGACTGTTTCCGGACCTTGAACTATAGCATCGCCTCCTCATGAATATTCATATTGAGCCCACTTACTGTCCGGACGAGGCAGTAATCCGCCCAAGAGACGATTACTTAAGTAAAGAAGCAGCGTTGTTTAGAGCTCCAGACGGCATTGGTGGGTGTGTCTTGGCATACATAACCTACGTCTGCAACGGCCCGTAGCAAAAAGTTTTTTTGAACTCCATAGAATTTCTATAGATGTATTGAAATGTGATTTTCGATAGAACGTTTGTACATAATTCTATAGGACAGTTATTTTCTATAGAACGTAAACAGATATTTCCATAGAAAACATTATTTCCATAGAAGATGTAGGGATACTTCTATAGAGCAATTGGTTGCTATAGAACGTATATAGAGATAATATTTCGACAGAGCCATTGTTTTCCTCTCGTAGCCGGTT
The DNA here is from genome assembly GCA_964019135.1 of Arenicola marina. Lineage (NCBI taxonomy): Eukaryota > Metazoa > Annelida > Polychaeta > Arenicolidae > Arenicola > Arenicola marina. The sequence goes on from OZ025249.1 coordinate 16,261,936, forward strand.
ATGATCAGGTACGTTTGCAGTTTTGTAAAAGTACTCTTTATATGAAAGGATACATGAAGGTAATTCTATCTTCCTAGATTTATTACGCAAATCATGGCATTAAATTTATCAGACATCATTACACCCCGTAGGCAAATATCTTAAATATACAGAATTTCATGAAAAACAATTCTAAATGTTTCTAAACGTTTTCCTATAGAGTTTTTATAGCATTTCCATAGAGTTTTTATAGAATTTCAATAGAGTTTTCATAGAATTTCTACGGAGTTTCCATAGTCTCCATCGAGTTTGAATAGTTTCCGTACCGGCCTTACAACTGACGGCGGGCACAACAACGAGCTCTGGATTTAACACACGTAGGCTACGTTCTCTGCGACAAGCGAACGAGTGGTTTGACGAATTCTGGAATATATTGTATAAGAAGATTCCTGCAAGCGATATACGAAAGGATACCGACGACACGGCACTATATAAGGTGATATTCGAAGATTTAAAACTTCGCATTTAAGGAACGCTGGAAGCCTTGCCGTTATATTGACTTTCGCACTGGTTGTCTGCTGTGAAGTGAGAGTAGCGGTGGAGCCAATCCTTTGAACAATAACATTAGCAGCATGAGATGTGAAGGTCTGCCCAACGGCCGTGCCCGTTCAACCGAGACGGAGCTGATGTTGGACTCACCCAGGGCGACCTTGAACTCTGTACCATGCACTGCCGCGACGTGCGCTTTCTTTGGAAACTCTATGGAAAATCTATAAAATGTTGGTGGTTTAGGCCACTTTTGTGCACATGAAGGCTAAATCGGGCCAAGGACCTTTGGGACGATGAAGGATGAAAGGATGAAACATGCCCCAGATTATGTACCCGAGTCCGGATTCGAAGCCAGGACCTGATTTGATTTGATTTGCGGTCGAGTGCGCTAATCACTACAATAGGGAGGCCCCCCGGAAGCTCTGTGGAAACTCCATGGAAACTCTTTGGAAACTCTATGAAAATTCTATGGAAACTTTATGGAAATTCTATGGAAACTTTATGGAAATTCTATGGAAACTTGATGGAAATTCTATGGAATCTTTATGGAAACTCTATGGAAACTCTATGGAAACTCTATGGAAATTCTATAGAAACTCTATGGACATTCTATGGAAATTATGGAAACGATGGAAACGATGGAAATTCTATGGAAATGCTATGAAAATTCTATGGAAATTCTATGGAAATTCTATGGAAACTATGGAAACTATGGAAACTCTATGGAAATTCTATGGAAATCTATGAAAACTGCAAAATCTATGGAAACTCTATGGAAACTATGGAAATTCTATAGAATCTCTATGGAAATTCTATGGAAACTCTATGGAAATTCTATGGAAACTATGAGAATTCTATGGAAATTCTATGGAAACTATGGAAACTCTATGGAAATTCTATGGAAATTCTATGGAAATGCTATGGAAACTCTATGGAAAAACGTTTAGAATTTTCAAAGAAAAATCTATAGACCTTTATAAAAAAAATTCTATAATCTCTTTATGATATTTTCGTACGGGCGTGTGTGTGACGAACGACTTATCGATCTAATGACCGACGTACGGGACTGCGCCCAGTCGTTCATCCACGCCTTCACCACCTTCTCCTGTACAATAGTAGTAATAATGCCCTCCTCCCCCACACACACATGCATATTTCTTTGGAGTAAACTACTATTGTGTATTCCAACACCGAAGATGAGAGACATGCACTTAACGCCTATTAAGAATAACGTTTTGAATTACTAAATAATATGCCTCCAAAAAAGACTTAAAAATGATATTTCGCAAAAAAAGTTCCATAATATCACGCAAAAAAAGAACACGTCAAGGGAAAGTCGGCATCGTGTTCCTGACGAATGTCCAGTTTGTGAGTGACGCGTAGGACCACGTGACACATGAAACCCTGACAGACACTCAAGAGTGTATCCCAGTTGTCATGGCGACCATCACACAACTATGTCTTTTGTCGTGCGACAAAAACTAAACAAATGCTGAGCTAAGAAGGTGAATTTGTCTGAGTGAAGTGAACAAACTATTCTCCATCGATCAGTGAAGCACAGTGAAGAGGGAACGAGGAAAGAACGGTGATCTACGTTCCTGGCTTATCGGGGGACAAAGAGGCAAGAAAACAACGCCTGCAAAAACACGTTCCAGTTTTCCTTCGCCAAGAATAAGAACCCTTACGAGCTACTTAGGGGAACTGATACCTTGATGACGTCACACTTTTGGAGACACGCTGACAGCTCACCTAATGGGTCTACTCCGCCCCCGCCGCCTGATCCGCAGTTTTACCTAATGCCCGCCGGTACCTATCAGATCATCACGAAGTTACCGCCGCAGTCCGGGTCTCAGTGAGTTAGACCTTTGTCTTGGGCGGCATGATGAATGGAAAGCAAACGCCGAGACTTGATATTGAATCTTTGCAAATCAGTCAAATATCAAATCAAAAAAATGGTAAAGCAAACCCGACAACAGGCGACCAGAAACCAGGACTTAGCACTTCGCAAGAGGGTAAACCGTTTCACAATGTCCAACTGGGTACGATTGATGCATCCCAAAAATAATATAAAAATATAAAACTGTAATGGGATCTGTTTTGCGGTTGTTATACTTACTGTGATGAACGTATACTTTCACACCATGGTTTATTCCCGTCGTAGCCTTTGAGTTGTGAGAGTGCTGCTACCTATACCCATGATTAATCCACCTCCATCTTCATTTCAATATTGATCAATCACCCACTGTCTACCTCTGGTCGCTGTGTCCCCTTTGAGGTCTGTATTTACATATGTCAACTGACGTAATCATTTTTTGGCAATGCATCATATGCCCTCTTACAGCCTCTACGTCTAGTTCCCTACATATGTAGATCCTTACGAGCACCCCCCGCCCCCAAACATTTTTTTCATTAAAATTAAAACAAAAAATCAATTGACATCTGTCACTGCTAAATGTCGTCTGCTTGATTGTTTGCAGGGCGGAGGAGATCTACGGTGACTACCGCGAGTTTCGCGCCATAATCGCGGCAGACGGCGAAGTCCATTGGGAGCCAGGCGGCGTCTTCAAGACCATGTGTCAGATCGACATCACTTACTTCCCCTTCGACGACCAGAAATGCGCCTTGCTCTTCGGCGCCTGGTCCTATCACACGACCAAGATGAACCTGACCAACTCCTCCGCCGTCGTCAACCTCGACTCCTACGAGAAGAACGGCGAATGGCAAATCGTAACGACCACCGTCATCCGAAACGAATTCTTCTACGAGTGTTGCCCCGGGGATAGGTTTTCCTTCGTGTCGTTCGAGATCCACATTCGGCGCCGGTACACGTTCTACGTAATGAACGTGATCCTGCCCAGCATGGTCACGTCCATACTGCTGCTTTCCATATTCTACTGTCCACCGGGACAGAAGGTCCAGATAGGGGTTGTCGTCCTGCTCTCCTTCAGGATCTTCCTGCTCAACGTCACGGACAGCATCCCGAAGACATCAGACCACATTCCCCTTCTAGGTACGTACAGCTAGCATTGTTAGATATATAACGCGTAGCTGTTTAGAATTATTGTATAAATATTTTATAGCATGATTAATATCGCGTGATTGAGCGATAATGGGACTGAGGTGTTCTGTAAATGAAATCCGGGGTGTACGTTGGCGTACAAAGAGCGCGCATACACCTCCAGAAAAAAGACGCTTTGGATACATGGCGTCTTCCGTACGCCATTACGTACGCCAGATACTCATTTGGACGTCAAATAATTGGATGTTACAAATAATTCATTCCAAATGGTGTATCCATTAAATTGATGTCCTCTTAATGTTTATTTTGTTACAATTAAAAGTTTACTATAGGTGCCAAAACCCTGAGTTTATAATTTTATTTATTTTATCGTTTCTTTCTGAGGTTACCCCCTTTCAAAATCATATATCTGCCCATGTATATAATTGGGCTTGAGATGCCCCCCCCCCCCACCTAAAAAACAATAGCATTATCCACCATGTTTGCCCTACGGGTTACCTTTATCATTATAAAAATCAAAATCTATAAAATAGCACATGATTGTCCATAAGTCCATAAGTCAGCCTGTCCATGAAGTCCATAAATCTAACATTATAATAGATTAACTAATAAACTGGTAGGTCCTCCCAATACTTGTTTGAAGCATGAATGTTTAGTGAATCTTCTGGCACAATCTGGAATATAATGGTGAATGCAATAGTGGGGTTGTGATTCATCATTGCTCTAGCTGTATCAAAGTGTCTTTACAATTTTAAATTAACCAGTTGGGCGAGGAAGGTTGTTGTGATGGCCATCCCTGTAAGCCTTCCCTTTCTGTTTGCTGTCTGATGCTGTGGTGGACGGTGAGATCACGCTCTAAGAACCGTACCGCTGCCACTGGACGAGATCTCGCGGTGGGCGTTATGACTGTATTACATGGCCCTTCCCGCCGCCACAGCTCACTTGGTGGCGTGCAGGGCGTCACGCTCACCTCTCGTGCTCCAGGCGCATGTGCTCTCTGTGCGAGACCACGTCTAGTGAACTGGAATGCACGGCGCCGACTAGATAGGGAATTTGCACGAACGTTCTAGTGACGCCAAAACCAACCTAAATCCAACATGGCGCCGAGATGCGTCCCGCAATGTCTGGTTGGAAACGTGTCACTATGGAAGACGTCGAGTGCATTTTGGCGAACTGAAGTCAAATTATAATCACATGTACTTATGTAATGACCTGCACTTCTCGGTTGGCGTTGTTACCTGTTCACCAAAGGGAGACACATCTCAACCCGTCTGTGAAATCTCTCACAATCAGAGCGGCGCAAAGTGCAGCCTCATATCACTAACGAAAATGCTTGCCCTGAAGCGAACGTGATGTGGTTCGCTAAATTGAGGAACTGGTTATGTCATATTCAGTGAGGAACCAATTCAGCCATTGGCAGCAATTAAGTGCGAAAATGTACCGCAAAGTCTACAGTAACACTCGCAGCATATCAAACTGTGTCCACACCACCTGTCACCCAGAACGATCATAGTAATACAGGCCACGAGGCGACCTTGCGAACTAATTTTCCTATTCATCGTACAATCACAGATCAGGACAACCGTAAGGAGGACCACATTTTACCACGAGAAAATAGTTGTTAACATACGTAAATTCGTAAATTAAAAAAAGGCTCGACGATTGAAAGCATAACCCTACGATCAAAGATGCTGTACTGACTGACAAAAGTGAGCTTTGTAGGAATCTGAACTCTTTCGAAGCACTTCCCTGCCAAGTATACATAGTTGGCCTTAGTTCGCCCCATAACCCCCGTGAGCGCATCGGGTCAGGTCAACCATTCCTATTGTGGCTCACCGCACTTACATAGCTGCATCCCAACCGTCAACAGCTTAGCCTATAAAAGCCACATTTTGTTACTAACATAAAAACAAATTTAAGATCCTGGCGTCTTTATCATCTGCTTCCTCTTCGGTGCCTGTTTAATTATCCTTGCCACAGGCTTACCTTCAATTTTGCTTGTCGTTAAGACCTCAATATACGGACTAGATCTCCTTTTTATAATTCCGATCCGTCGGTTTTGCAGCTACACACCTTCTATGGCGTATTTAAGAGGTAACCTGCCCCGTCATTGGTCCGGGATGTCTGCGATGTTTGCCTCCAAAAAGTCGTGTGTTGTTCGAATTATACGAAAGAAGCTTTGCTTTGCAGTCCTTGATCTCATAGTTTAAGATGGGAATTAAGAATTATGATGGTCGTTACGTATAACCTCACGTGTCCTGTCAATGGTGTCGTCGCTCAATCGCAGACGTGTTCATTTCTCTTTAAAATACCAATGTAGTATCTTACCAAATCTTATATTCTTTATTATTTTCTCTATTTCAGGTATATATTTGACGTGCACCATGGCTATCACCACGTTATCCATGGTCCTCACCGTGCTAGTGTTAAACCTCCACTCCATATCAGATCGCCCGGTACCGCGTTGGCTTCGCATCCTCGTCGTCCACTACCTAGCCAAACTGTTCTGTCGCTGGGACGACCAAAAGCGCATGCGCGACAACATGCGCGAGAGCAGCATGCGCGAGAACCCAAACGCGCGCGTGCGCAAGAAACACAAGACCCAATACACCGTGTCCATGACAACGGAAGAGACTGAGGAGGTTCCGATTATTTCTTTGAACGGCCTCCATTCTTCCGGCATGAGTCAGATGGAGAGCGCCACTAGTGTACACTTACTGCGCAACCATGGCGCCGGGCCCGCGCCGCACCCATCGAGGAAGCACAGGGACCAATCCCCGTCCTCGTCTTCCGCGCCGCCGTCAGCCAACAAGGTGGATTACTCCAAGGACTGGCAGATCTTGGCGGAGGTCGTCGACAGATTATTCTTTTGGGCCTTTCTCATCGCTATCATCGCCATATCGCTGTTGCTTTTTCATCCGTTGACGAAAACGTTCTTCGATAAAGAAATGTCGACGGCGGGCACGTGATTCGCGGCAAGCACGATCTTGCATGAGCCCTGTGGATCCATTATTAATAATGAACTGAATGTGAATGTATAATTCCACGAACACGCCATTACCATGTTATATAATAAAGGGGTCGATAATAGGGGTCGATAGCTAACTTAGTGATTGAAGGAGGATGTGGAAGACTTCCACCGGCGGAATGCATTGCTTGCTTGAGTGCTGTTAAGCCTTGGTCATCCGCTTCGAATTGCTCTCAGCATGAACTATCATAGAGAAGAGCGACACTTCAGTTTCTGCATGTTACATTATGGCACCGGTATTTAATTATCTATCTTTGATTATTATAGGCGGAAAATGAAACTGCTTTGAATTTGTTATATATTTACTTTTGTTAGTCAGTTTAAGTGTTTAACACTGATACGGTGTTTTAGACATTCGAGTGAGGAACCTAGTCAATGAATCATGTGTCTTATCTGTGGGGCATTTTTACGAAATCTGTAGGATACAGCACCACATTTATTCTTTGTAATCCGTCTAAGCCGATTAATTCTAGGATGATTTATAGCCTATCATTATACAACGAGAAATGCTAATAAAAAATCTTAAATATATTTTTCACGATTCAGAGTAAGTAATTCACACTCCGGTTAACCATTGACTGGATACTGGGGCCGGTGTGTATAACTTGGCATTGTGTATCAACTGCCATCCGTTATTGTTTAATTCTTACACAGTTACATCTAAATAAATACTACTAAAATACTGATTTCTTTAAATCGAGTTTCCGGATTGTCGTTGGCCATTTTACCGCCAGGGATATAACAGGGTATAACCGATCCACTGAAGTTGTGGATGAGATATAGTGCTGGAAACAATTAATTTAGTACTCAACCGAAAGAGAATGATTCGCATTGATCAAAGATATTTTAGTAAAGTATTATTCCCTTCCTGCAAAATGTATGAATAAATGAGTAACTCCACAAGATAAGTATTTTAAATATAACTAATAATGCAAAATCTATTATTTATTTGATATGATATCGTGGTACCCGTATAAACATACATGTATATTGCTGTCCGATCAAGCAGACCGCGTTATTTAACATAGACACAGGGGTGGGTCATATAGATACTGGCCACAACACCGTCAGAACAACTCGAGAGGTAACGGGTAGTATATTCAATGTTAAGCATGGCATAGTACCTACTATGCCAAAAAGGAAAACGTACGTGGAAAACATGTTGTAGGCTACATTGCAAGACAGCCTCAAAAATTGCTGCAAGCGTAATCCTCGTACTACTTTCACGGCTTCAGTTGGATCGCAGTGGACGAATACTCTCTCAGCAATGAAACCATTATAATTCCAACTCGAAAGTTTCTTTCTTAAAAATGCAATGCATTGACATCCTCGTGCATTTCAGCTCTAGTACTACTTACAGTTCGATGTGATTTTTGGTGGGTCGAACGAAGTGTCTTGCTTTCAGGGGAATTGGTATTAGAAACATATGCATTTGTTTTCTGATACTCCCTCATATTTCGATATTCTGATATAGCAGTGAAGAGTAGTTCACATCCATTGATATAATAGGTAAGTGACTTAAATTGCATTATAGGCGAGCAGGCCATTACAAGGGTATGCTCACACATACTAAAATATGTAGTAAATATATACAACTATTCTCCTACTAAGTCTATAACCCATTATTACCGGTAAAAGTCCACGGGGTGATATATCAGTGTCACCTTCTCTCTCTCTCTCTCTCTCCCTCTCTCTCTCACTCTCTTTGTCTCTCTCTGTCCTTCTCTGTCCCCATCACTCCTTTCTCTCCGTCTCTCAAATTCTCTCTCTCTCAGCTCTAGGCCACCGACTGGTGTCACCAAAATCTCAGCAACATTTGGTACTATACCATTAGGTAAAAACACAAACTTATCCCTTGATCCATATATCTGTGAACAGTCGTCACAATAGTCCTGCTTGAAGCACGGACGATCTTCCATGACGAAGCGGCTACGGAGGCTGACGACAATCTTTATCGAAAGAACACGTTAGTTCTTCTTTGAAATGGATCTCGAAGTTGTCGTGCCGTAATGATTCCATGAACACGGTCGATAGAAGTCGTTGTCCTTGTTTAATCCATATTCCGCCCGTTAAATATCATGGCATTTGTTCCGGAGCCACTCCATGGTCAGTGAAAAGAAGCGAACAGGATCCGCTACTTACTGAGCCAAGTTGGAAAATCCAATTGCAAGCAGAACCGAAACGAATGCGCTCAGCATAACTGCAAAAATAAAACCAAATCGTAAGTTTATACATTGATTTTCGAAAGGAAACTACGTATATTGTTGATAGGTATATTCTGCGTTGTACGAATACAAATACGAGTACAACTACGGACTATCCACTTAAACTGCGTCATAAACTGACAATTGTTCTTTAATTACACAAATTGTTGAACATTGACCATTGGCCTTTAACAATGCACTTATCCACCCACAAACTGTTAACCACTAATGATTGTCCTTTTAATAATACACCCACAAACTGTTAACCACTAATGATTGTCCTTTTAATAATACACCCACAAACTGTTAACCACTAATGATTGTCCTTTTAATAATACACCCACAAACTGTTAACCACTAATGATTGTCCTTTTAATAATACACCCACAAACTGTTAACCACTAATGATTTTCCTTTTAAAAATAAACCCACAAACTGTTAACCACTAATGATTGTCCTTTTAATAATACACCCACAAACCCACAAATTGCACACTGGCGCCTGTTGTTTATGAATACAATTATCCATCCACAAACCGTTATAAACTGACTATGAATGTTGACAAAACATGTACCACCCGCTGTATGACGGCAGTACCCACCTGCTGATTTACCACCCACCACGGACGACGCCGTTGAAGTCTCCTCATCAGGTACTATTCCGGGGATGTTCTGAACGTTAGTATTCCCATTTCCTTCCACCATCGTGGGATCTACGTCTGACGCCTTGCCATAAGACACGTAGTGGAACTCGAACCCCGAACGCGCGCGAAACCCATCGGTGACGAAGACGACTGAGAATCGGTTCTGGAAGACCATATAGATTTGATCGACGCCGCGGCCACAGATGCGCCCGGATATGGGAATCGTCAGCGCGTCGTCGAGGAAGAACTGAAGGTAGTCGTTGCATCCAGACTGGGCGTTCGTCTCCAGGTCGTAGAAGGTGACGGTGATGTTAATGCGGTCGTAGGCTTTAATGTTGTTGTAGATGTGAATGACGCAGTTGAGGTTCGGCGCGTACGTCGCCTCGAACTGGGATATAACGCGCATGCTCAGGAATCCTGTCCAGTACGCGTTCGCACAGGTCTCGCGACCCGGGATGGAAAACGTTTGCGCTGAAACGAGAATGAAAGTATTAATCATTGGTATTTTAACTCCACATTTTGTAATGTATTAACTTTTGTTTTCAATTGCGCTAGAAAAACAGCGATGTCTTCATTGCAAACACATTCAGTTCCCTTTTGTGAACTGAACTCTCCAATGTAGCTATTAAGTTATTAATCAAACGGGTATTAACACCGGAGCATCATAAGACTTCTCCGTGCTTCATGCACTGAACATTCATGTGAAAAACTTACGGAATTCCATCCTGGCGCCCGGTTTGTATGTGTCGCTGGTCTGACCCCCTGATGACGTCACACAGGCCAGGAGGGTGACAGCCGCCGTGATCCAGCCAATCAGAGGCAAGCTCACACGCGAATCTCCAAGCCACCGCATCTGCCCAATAAACAACTATAGCTAATTTTTCACAGTTTTTTGCTCTCGGAAGAGGCTGTAGACAGGGCGACCCATTATCGATTTATTTATTCATTTTGTCCATTGAGCCTTTGGCGATGGCTATTAAGCAAGATAATAATATTAAGGGCATAATTGTTGGAAAGAAAGAATATAAGATTGGACAGTACGCGGATGATACGTTTCTTTTATTAGATGGTAGTGAGTCATCCGTTAGAAATGTTTTACGGAAACTAAAGGTCTTCCATTACTGCTCTGGACTGAAAATTAATGTTGACAAAACTAATGCTATATGGCTTGGGAAGTTTGAACAAGACAAACAGAACATATGTCCAGATTTGCCATTGACTTGGGTAAAGGAGTTTCGGTTGTTAAGAATAATAAGAGTCCAAAATTGCCGAATTTGAAAAGATATTGAATGTATACAGTAAACGAATGCTTTCGCTCCGTGATCGGGTCACAGTAGTAAAAACTCTTGCCTTGCCGAAATTGATACATGTGATGTCTGCTCTACCTATGCCGGAAAAGCGTTATCTAGACAAAATTGACGGTGCCATTCGAAATTCTGTTTGGAACAAGAAAAAACTTAAGCTCTCGTTAAATAGAATGGCCCAGTCAATAGAAGAGGGGGACGTTAACCTTACGCATACAAAATCTATGTTGCAAGCTTTGAAATTGACTTGGATTCAAAAACTTATCCGGCAAGATGGAGCATGGCAAGATTTGTTCTGTGATACTATTTGTGGTGAAAAAGTACATTGTTGGGAATTAGATTTGCATTCATTAAGAAATTTTATTAAGGTAGAAATCCCATTTTGGGCTGATGTTTTTAATTCCTGGTACTGCTACCGGCAAGTGAGCAAGGATATTGAGATTACCCGTAATGTGTTGGAGTATCCTTTGTGGAATACTTATTTTATGACTAATGAAAATGTTATATGTAGAAAGACCGAATTTATCAAGAAAGGTATAGTTTTTGTTAATGATGTTATTAACGAACAAGGGGAGTTCATGGGCTGGAATTAATTTTGCATAAAGTTTGATATCCGCATAAATTTTGCGGATTTCTACGGGCTGATCCATTCTATTCCCAGAGAATGGAAATATGAAATGTTAAGAGGAGGTATAAAGCTAAACTCAGTTGTTTGTAAATTTACGAATCACATAAGCAGATGAAGCGTGTGTGCAACGAAACTTATAAAACATTAGTTAAATCACTGATATATGGGCGGAATAATGAGTGTAAATTGTCAGATATTTTAGGTGTACAAATAGAAAGGGATACATGGAAAACATTATATAAATTACCAGTGAACGCCACTACGGATGAGAGAATGAGAAGTTTTCAGTTCATGATTTTACACAGAACAACCGTAACGAATAGGTTCTTATACATGAGTAAAATAGTTAACTCTGATATGTGTGGCTTTTGCGGTAACGAGTGTGAAACGATAGAACATCTATTTTATTATTGTCAACCAGTGAAGTCATTATGGTCAGAATTTATAGCTTTGTTTAGAAATGTCACTGAAGAAGACATTGGCACATTCATTTCGGCTCAGACTGTGATGTTAGGAGTGACAACCTCGCCTTTTTCTCGCCTGCTTAACCATATAATTATCATAGGAAAAAAATATCTATCAGTGTAAATGGGCTCATGTTACCCATAGTCTTTGTGGCTTGATAAATTGCATTAAATATTGTTATAATATAGAAAAATTTGGAATAACAGAACAATATCGTAGCGAGACAATATTTCTAAGAAAATGGAAACCGGTCATCCCTCTTCTAGCATGATCCCTCTCTTGCACAGTTGTATATTCTTAACAATATAACATATATTCTGTCTGTCTGATGTCACAACTTGCTGTACGATTATGGAAAAAACAAAAAAAAAAAAACTATAGCTCGTTTTGTTATATAATGCTGTACATTGTATAATTATATGGTGGCTATCGGACGAGGAATAAGCCGACGACATGCGCATACAAGCATTTCTGTGTGATTTCAATCAGTTTAACTCCTCCACATGTGGAGGAAATCGGTGATAAACACACTATGTCTATTGCAACCTGGTTGATTTAGGTGGCCGTGTAGCTGATATCCTGGCACACCCAAGGATAAAGGTTAAGGCCAAATGTGTCCCCGGGTGTAGCCTCTTCACTCATTGCGAAAAAGACATGGTGTCTTGCTCCTATGCAAACATAGATACTTGGACAAACTGATCTCGAGCCATGCACCGACCGCTTGGGCGCCGGCCTGATCAGAGCACATCCGACCATCGGCGGGGCGCGCTACCTACTGAGTTTGGTGACCCCCCCCACCCCCCCAACAAGCCTATGCGAACAACCAAGTGATTACTGACTGGTCCATGGAGTCCGACGCACTTCGCCGATGTGGGATGCCGGTGACTCCACACCACGGCACGGGTGACGCCCTGAACACTTGGGGCGATATTCATAAACCACACGTAGCTTAATCACGGCAGGCCCCTTATACAGTTATTGACGTCGTGACCGTTGTATATACCGTATTTATTGCTACTACATGTACTATCAGATCTATCAGAACGCCACAGTCCGTGTGTCGGTAGCTGAGAAATGATTCCTGGAAATGCCATGCCTAAGTTACGTGTGGTGTATGAAAACCGCCCCATGCCGGTTACCAGCTAATTTACTTCCGCTGTCTTTGGCCCTACGGCGTAATATCCAAAAAATGGAGGCTTGGCCACGCTCATACGTCGCAGCTCCACGACCAACGCGAGACCTTCTAGCTCCCTTCACGGCTACCGTAGGGATATAATAATAACACTTCGGGACCTTTTATAACTTCTCTTTTCATACTTCAACTTTATTTCAACCATAAAGTTGAAAAGCGCAAACGATTCGCAAACATGACGACGGCGGCCATGTAAACAGACACCAGCGCAACCGCCTCCAGTACGGGGTAAGCCGGTCAAGGACAGGGTGTGGGGAGCTGCATGCTGATCTACAAAACATGGCAAGGGGATTTCACTATAGACGTCCCCTACCCGTACGAATCATGTGCTGCACGTTGAAAGAACACGGGTCGAATCTTGTACCTATGCCACCGCGTTAATGGCCCGTAGTTCAATAGAAATCGGCACATAGTTCTATAGTAATCGGCATATAGTTCTATAATAATCGGCACATAGTCCTATTGTAAACACGATATGCTCATTAAAGCGCATGTCGTGCCCATATTCATCCAGCCCCATCTCATCACCCCGGGGAGGTCTCCTGGTCCAGTTTAACATTCATGTCCCCAAAAGGCTGCTTAAAAGACGAACATTCCGAGCACATAATACAATCCCTGGCAATGTATCAATCTACAAGTCTTTGTGGCTTTGTTATCGACGACTTCATTTATATACATCGTAAAATATGTAAGTTATGGATTCCATTATACGCTTGGTATCATTTGGGGAATGAAACCTACCACCTTCGCTTCAGAAATAACTCATGCTTCAGGTGTCGAAGAGACTTTCCGCTGCCAAAACTGCTAACCACACTTGTTTACAGGTGATTTCCATACGCAACCGAATACTAGAAAGTGCAACACACCTCACATGTGGGTCACTCATCATAAACAAAAATAACAACAACAACACACCGACATGCTTATACCAATATGCATATCAAAATACAAGTTTTAGAAACTGGAAGAATAATAAAACAATATTCAGTAAAATAGCCTAATATATCTATATATATATCCTAAATCTGTTAATAACTGTACCAATGTACCAACCGTGGTGGTGGGATGGCGCTCCGGGCTGTTTGTGACGTTGACCTGGTGAGGTTGGCGTGGCCTGGCCTGGTGTGTCGTGGTGGGTGGAGTCGGCTAGCGGCGACTCACCTCACCTTACATCAACGTCAGACAGCCGTGACGCCCCCATTCCCCCCCCCCCCCACCCGCCCAACCACCCCACACACTCCTCAACTGCATGAGCCTCCTCGTCCACGCATGACCTGTGTCGTCCCTACGAAAGATCTAGGTGGGGGTGGTGGAGAATGGGTGAGGGTGGGGGGGGGGTGGCGTGAGGTGGGGCGCTCATGAATGTACGGACAGTCGGCAATAAACTAATAATGGTTGACGCACTTGTCCGAACGACGAGGTCTCGAGCATTGAGGCTTTGTTTGATGTTAACCAGTTAAGGTACATGTGTATGAACGGCTTTAATATATCAGCGTCTTCTATATACCAGCGGCTGCAGCGTGTTTTATTTTTTCAGGCGGAGCGCCGGTGGTAAAGTAAAATAACGAAAACATTGTGATTGAAAAAAAGTTCTTATGTTATCGTAAAGAGGACACACCTTTATAATATGAAATTCGTCTTCCGCAACTTCTTTTTCGCGATTGAAAAAAAATAACTACAGAATCTTCTGTTTCTATCTACTAATCCTCACAGTCTTTCTACCTTGAGGTTATGAGTCCAACACCGAAGTCTACGTTTAGCCCCCTGTGCTGGGGTATGAAAAATAATGTCAGGCGATGTATAACACTAATTGATCGTGGGTGATCTAAATGCTAGAATCAGCATGGAGAATGATTTTGTTGATGACAGCGTGGAACACATGCCGGGAATAAATTGGTATGTTGCAGGTGACTTTGAACAACCACGTGTGTCGAAAGACACAGTGTTAAATAACTTTGGTAAGTCCTTGTTACAATTGTGTGTAACATTTGGCATTCACGTAATGAACGGCCGTTGCAAAGGTGATTTAGGCGGGGGGGGGGGGGGATATACAAATATAACTGAGACCGGTTGCAGTGTTGTAGATTATATATTGGGATCAACTGAAATATTCGAAAGTATGGAGCTTTTTGAAGTGCTAAACTCTTACAATCAAACTATATGTACTACAAGTCATTTTCCTGTTCACTGTTTAATCAAACGCGACGCACGTAGTGCGGAAGTCGTTACACCTGTTTATACACATGCAGGCAGATCACACAAGGAAACATGGCCATTGTTCCGATGGAAAGAAGAATTAAGGAGCGAATTTAAGTCGTGTATACATGCTGCATCGTGTATGCATGCTAAAGGTAGGTTACCTTTAGCCCTTGTCTATAATTTAAAGTGTATTAAATATTGGTTGAACATTTTGAATATGCATGCCGCCAAGTAGATATATTAGATGTTGCTAAGATATGTTAAAATGTTTGGATCAAAATGGTAAGACCACATGGGTAACAGGCATTAGAAGATTATTGATTAAGTATGGTTTCGAACATGTATGGACAAATCAAGGAGTGGAAGACGAGCAAACGTTTAACAGTGAAATTCGTGATAGGATGCGCGTGCGCTAGAGAGGGGTAGCCATGTTTGTATACATTGTTGAAAAACGCCCTCAGCAATGTTAAATGAAATTAGACATGAAGTTGCGTAATAAGTTATGATTTTTCTGTTGTGCGCACCTTGTTAAACGTTTACGTGATATTTTGTTTGTATTATAGGCCTAAAGGCCTCGAATTTTGAAATTAATCCAATCCAATCCAAAAATTGATCGTGCGAAGCTATCAAGCTGTGATGTACTGACGTGATGACAAATGCCCAATTTTGACTTGCAATGTCACATAAACGTTGCGTGAATTCAGTGGATACAAATTATTTACATTTTTCACTCCTTGTGCAAACCAAACATGTCCAAATCCACACTTAAATATCAGCTCTTTAACTCTAGCAGCCAAAGTGACTTCACCAATATTGCTCATATTACGTAGAATTTCATAAAAAGTTTTCGGATACCTTGCGGCAGTTGACTAAGTTTGAGCCAGAATTTATTGCGCTGTGTCATATAGGACCCAAATAAAGACCTCCTGCTATACTCTCCTAAAACGGCGACATAAGTATAAGACGGAAGTTTCAATAAATATTTACAAAATCTGACACGACATTTTTTAAGAATTTCCCTATATTCAAAACCTAGTAAATAATAATTTTATCGAATAAATCATGTTATCTCTAATGAGAAGTCTCCACATTTACCTTGGTTTTCATATTCCAGTGGGTTGAATATACTAGTGACGTTAATATACCAGTGGCGTTAATATACCAGTGGCGTTAATATACCAGTGGCGTCAATATGTCAGTGGCGTTAATATACCAGTGGCGTCAATATACCAGTGGCGTCAAAACATCAGTGACTACTATACCAGTGACTTTAATATACCAGTGGCTTTAATATACCAGTGGCTTCAATATAGCAGTGGCGTTAATATACCAATGGCGTCGATATACCAGGGGAGTCGACATACCAGTGGCTTTAATATACCAGTGGCCTCAATATACCAGTGGCGTCAAAACACCAGTGACTAATATACCAGTGACTTTAATATACCAGTGACTTTAATATACCAGTGGCTTTAATATAACTCCAGTGGCGTTAATATACCAGTGACTTTAATATACCAGTGGCGTTAATATACCAGTGACTTTAATATATCAGTGGCTTTAACATAACTCCAGTGGCGTTAATATACCAGTGACTTTAATATACCAGTGGCTTTAATATACCAGTGACTTTAATATACCAGTGGGTTTAATATACCAGTGGCTTTAATATAACTCCAGTGGCGTTAATATATCAGTGACTTTAATATACCAGTGGCTTTAATATACCAGTGACTTTAATATACCAGTGGCTTTAATATACTGGTGACTTTAATATACCAGTAGCGTTAATATACCAGTGGCTTCAATATAACTCCAGTGGCGTTAATATACCAGTGACTTTAATATACCAGTGGCTTTAATAAACTAGTGACTTTAATATACCAGTGGCGTTAATACACCAGTGGCTTTAATATAACGCAAGTGGCGTTAATATACCAGTGACTTTAATATACCAGTGGCGTTAATATATCAGTGACTTTAATATACCAGTGGCTTTAATATAAATTCAGTGGCGTTAATATACCAGTGACTTTAATATACCCGTGGCTTCAATATAACTCCAGTGGCGTTAATATACCAGTGACTTTAATATACCAGTGGCGTTAATATACCAGCGACTTAAATATATGAGTGGCTTTAATATAACTCCAGTGACGTTATTATACCAGTGACTTTAATATACCAAAGGCCTCAATATACCAGTGGCCACAATATGCCATTGGCTTTAATATACCAGTGACTTTAATATGTCAGTGGCGTTAATATACCAGTGACTTTAATATGTCCATGGCGTTAACATACCAGTGACTTTAATATACCAGTGGCTTTAATATACCAGCAACTTTAATATACCAGTGGCTTTCATATAACTCCAGTGGCGTTAATATACCAGTGACTTTAATATACCAGTGGCGTTAATATACCAGCGACTTTAATATACCAGTGGCTTTAATATAAGTCCAGTGGCGTTAATATACCGGTGACTTTAATATGTCAATGGCGTTAATATACCAGTGACTTTAATATACCAGTGGCTTTATTATAACTCCAGTGGCGTTAATGTACCAGTGGCTTTAATATACCAGTGGCCTCAATATGCCAATGGCCTTTATATACCAGTAACTTTAATATGTCAGTGGCGTTAATATACCAGTGACTTTAATATACCAGTGGCTTTAATATACCAGTGACTTTAATATACCAGTGGATTTAATAAACTAGTGACTTTAATATACCAGTGGCTTTAATATAACTCAACTATCGTTATATACCAGTGACTTTAATATACCAGTGGCGTTAATATATCAGTGACTTTAATATACCAGTGGCTTTAATATAACTCCAGTGGCGTTAATATACCAGTGACTTTAATATACCAGTGGCTTTAATATAACTCCAGTGGCGTTAATATACCAGTGACTTTAATATACCAGTGGCTTTAATATACCAGTGACTTTAATATACCAGTGGCGTTAATATACCAGTGACTTTAATATACCAGTGGCTTTAATATAACTCCAGTGGCGTTAATATACCAGTGACTTTAATATACCCATGGCTTTAATATACCAGTGACTTTAATATACCAGTGGCGTTAATATACCAGTGACTTTAATATACCAGTGGGGTTAATATACCAGCGAATTTAATATACCGGTGGCTTTAATATAACTGCAGTGGCGTTAATATACCAGTGACTTTAATATACCAGTGGCTTTAATATACCAGTGACTTTAATATACCAGTGGCTTTAATATAACTCCAGTGGCGTTAATGTACCAGTGGCTTTAATATACCAGTGGCCTCAATATGCCAGTGGCCTTTATATACCAGTAACTATAATATGTCAATGGCGTTAATATACCAGTGACTTTAATATACCAGTGGCTTTAATATAACTCCAATGGCGTTAATGTACCAGTGGCTTTAATATACCAGTGGCCTCAATATGCCAGTGGCCTTTATATACCAGTAACTTTAATATGTCAGTGGCGTTAATATACCAGTGACTTTAATATACCAGTGGCTTTAATATAACTCCAGTGGTGTTAATATACTAGTGGCGTTAATATATACCAGTGGCGTTAATATACCAGTGGCGTTAATATTGGCGTTAATATACCAGTGGCGTTAATATACCAGTGGCGTTAATAGTGGCGTTAATATACCAGTGGCGTCAATATAACTCCAGGGACTTTAATATACCAGTGGCCTCAATTTACGATGTAAATGGTGAACCACAACCTGTTGGACTGTATCATGCATGTGATGTGGCGGGGAGGGTGGGCAGCAAAAGAAAGGTCAAGTTGTTGGTCATGTGACCCTGCCCTGCTCGCGGTAGCCTATTTCACCAGCCAGGGGAAGCGCATCATCAGGCGGACGACATTCGGCGACCTCCCTGTTAACAAATGAAAGAGCGCCGATAGCAAATAGTGGTTGTATAGGTCACCGTTCAGCTCGCCAGGGGTAATTCAAGCTGTACTCCGCGGGGAGATCATACTGCATAACCCAGCTAACCACAAAGATAACTATTCCATGTGCATGAAATGTGTCAACCCTATGTAAGTGGCGTGCATCAGTTGAGTTTCATGCATTTATTTACGTAATTTCACGCTTTCTCATAACGCTTTAAACATGCATTGACCTGTTGCTCGAAACTGAAAATTAACGTTAAACACTCAGTGAGATAAATAAAACATGATTTGTTACCTCAGTGCTACATTGAAAAATTCGAATTTGAATTTGAATTTTTCCGTTCCGCGGATGAGCTTTTTATTTCATCGCGAATTGAGAATGAGAAAAATTCTCGGGAACAGGGTATTAACCGACCATCGGGATCAAGGATTTTCATTAATGGTGAACTGGGAATTTGTATACATGTATTAAGTAACCGCGAAGCCAGAAATCGCCAATTTATATCATGTATCCGCGCTTCCTTTGTGTCGTGACATGGGAATAAAGAAATTGCCTCTTCGTGACCCTCCCCCCCCCCCTTTGCCGTGTCGTGTAAATGCCGATTTTTTGTAATGCCCGCTAAATGTCAAAGGTAGGGCCCCAGAGGGCCTTTTTCGACATGGCGACACGGCGATTTTAAAAATCGACAACGCGACATTAGGGTTGCCTTAAAATCGACATGCGACATAAGACTTAGCGACACGCGACATGGAACTTTTTTTTAAATCGACGCGCGACATGGACCTTTTCTTAAAATCGACACGCGACTACCCCCCCCCCCCTTCCTCAGGGGCCCCAAAGGTCTTTCGTCTAAACACCGCTATGCCCCTATTCCCGTTCTCTTATGAAAATGTGTTGACAATTTTATGGTAGAATCAGAATCAGAATCGTTTTATTTGGTCAAGCATAGGCCTACATAACAAAACAAAGAAAGCAGGCCTACATAACAAAACAAAGAAAGCAGGCCTACATAACAAAACAAAGAAAGCAGGCCTACATAACAAAACAAAGAAAGCAGGCCTACATAACAAAACAAAGAAAGCAGGCCTACATAACAAAACAAAGATAGCAGGCCTGCATAACAAAACAAAGAAAGCAGGCCTACATAACAAAGCAAAAAAAGCAGGCCTACATAACAAAACAAAGAAAGCAGGCCTACATAACAAAACAAAGAAAGCAGGCCTACATAACAAAACAAAGAAAGCAGGCCTACATAACAAAACAAAGAAAGCAGGCCTACATAACAAAACAAAGAAAGCAGGCCTACATAACAAAACAAAGAAAACACGTTGTGAGACGCTGTCGTTAAAGTATAAAGCATTTTCTAAGATGTCATATATTTGACAACACCCTCGGCTATTACTGTATATGATTGGTACTCCGTTTTTCATCGCTGACTCTTGTATCACTAGTTCCCCAGCGGTCCGCCTGACAACATATGCCCACGAGAGGTTTGCTCAATGTGTTCTGTTATCGCGTAGTGTCTAAATAAATATGATTGAACCAATTAGGTACAATAGAAGCACATTACTGCTTGGGTTGTCTCCTGTGGGGTGACGCCTAAGAAGCCTAAACACGCCATCGGAATGTACAGTGGACTAACGCCTATCCTATAGTTGACACACAGGTATAGGTGGTGGTTGTCGCCTCAATTTTACTCCCATGAAGCATAATTTTCTAAGCATTTTGCGGTGGGCGACCCAGGCTATGTGCAGCTATGCGTAAAAAAAACGCGTTACCGTAAGTTCAGACCTGACTACGCCCAGCGTCTGGGTGTGAGTAATACCGGCGCTCTGTATTGTTGGCTGAGGGACGCCCTGCCACACCGCTCAAACGTAGCCCGTTGGCGATAATAGGGCCATTGTAAGGGTGCCATGGCAAAGGGATGGGGTTCAAGGAATCAGTCCTAAGTTTAATGTTTTCTTGTTCTTTGTCATTGCGTGGCTCCACTTTAAGACGGTTGTCACATTCCTTCAGAATTGCTACACAGCAACTGAATAATATGGCCCTTTACCGGAACGAAAAACTTGGGATACTTCGACCGATTTGACATGTGATTACTTACGAAAAAAACCTTCTAAACTCGGCAAGTGTTTGCAATTTTAGTGGCAGGGGCATGGGTAGGGCCAGGGACAGGGGCAGGGGCAGGGGCAGGAGCAGGGGCAGGGGCAGGGGCAGGGGCAGGGGCAGGGGCAGGGGCAGAGGCAGAGGCGGGGCAGGGGCAGGAGCAGAGGCGGGGCAGGGGCAGAGGCAGGAACAGAGGCAGGGGCAGGGGCAGAGGCAGAGGCAGAGGCAGGAGCAGGGGCAGAGGCGGGGCAGGGGCAGAGGCAGGGGCAGGGGCAGGGGCAGGGGCAGAGGCAGAGGCGGGGCAGGGGCAGGGGCAGGGGCAGGGGCAGAGGCAGAGGCGGGGGCGGGGACAGGGGCAGGGGCAGGGGCAGAGGCAGGGGCAGAGGCGGGGCAGGGGCAGGGGCAGGGGCAGGGGCAGAGGCAGAGGCAGAGGCAGGAGCAGGGGCAGAGGCGGGGCAGGGGCAGAGGCAGGGGCAGGGGCAGGGGCAGGGGCAGAGGCAGAGGCGGGGCAGGGGCAGGGGCAGGGGCAGGGGCAGAGGCAGAGGCGGGGGCGGGGACAGGGGCAGGGGCAGGGGCAGAGGCAGGGGCAGAGGCGGGGCAGGGGCAGGGGCAGGGGCAGGGGCAGGGGTAGAGGCAGAGGCAGAGGCGGGGCAGGGACAGGGGCAGGGGCAGGGGCAGGGGTAGGAGCAGGGGCAGGGGTAGGGGCAGGGACAGGAGCAGGAGCAGGGGCAGGGGCAGGGGCAGGGGCAGCGGCAGGGGCAGGGGCAGAGGCAGAGGCGGGGCAGGGGCAGGGGCAGGGGCAGGGGCAGGGGCAGGGGTAGGAGCATGGGCAGGGGTAGGGGCAGGGGCAGGGGCAGAGGCGGGGCAGGGGCAGGGGCAGGGGCAGGAGTAGGGGCAGCGGCAGGGGCAGGGACAGGGGCAGGGGCAGGGGCAGGGGCAGGGGCAGGGGCAGGGGCTGACAGGGGCAGGGGCACGGGCAGGGCCAGGGGCTGGCAGGGGCAGGGGCAAGGGCAGGGGCACGGGCAGGGGTAGGGGCAACGGAATAAATAAGTAGTGGATACAGAAGGAAGTATTGTAGGCAAATCTTCAATTACGCATTAGATGGCGGTGCTTCGTCATTAAAGGTACCTTTACAACAAATGTGGTCGCGGAGGGTAGACTTTCTTGCTTTTTGCAGGGAGGTGCGTGCATTATGACTTGATACCGGGTTGTTCAGCCGGTACAGCATCGGACCTACCCAAAACGAGACTCAACGCTCAAAAACAAGGTGAGGAAGGGGGGGGGGGGGGGTATGACAGGCGCAATGCGCTCATGTTTTTTAGCTTTTCTTCATGTTTGTTATAATATTAAATCATCAGTTTCATAAGATTTAAACCTTGTTGAAGGTACATTATGCCAAGGATAGTGTATACTTATACACCATCCTTGATTATACGTAAATCATAAATACGTTTGATTCTTCCCCAAGGCGTGGGTATAGAATTTGCGGCATGGAAATTTGGCGTCGGCTAGCTGACTGCGTCTCTCTCCGGACCTTTGGGGTTTGAGGTTCCGCGGTAAAGCCCCCCCCCCCCCGCTCCCCCCTGTTCACCGCCCAAATCCGCCCGGTCGGGGCGTTTTACTGCCAAATTACGCTCGGTCGGGGCGTTTTACCACCAAATTACGCTCGGTTGGGGCGTTTCACCTCCAAAACCCGCTCGGTCGGACGTTTTACTGCCAAAATCCGCTCGGAAATGGTACTTTTTCCTGGCAACCCGCTCTATGAACGCACATTTTCAGAGCTCCCCCATGCCGGTCACACGTTTCAAAATATCCGCTCTATAGGGGTATTTTTCTTCTCCGCTGTCTCATACATCAAGGCACTCGCGGAACCACGCCACCAGATTTGTATAATAGTGTTCCCTACACCCCTGTCTCTCTCTCTCTCTCCCTCTCTTTCGTTCTACTGTCGTCATGGTGTTACTGAACCCCAATGGGCAGGAATGCTGATCATAACGTCCCCTACATGTTCACCGGCCTGAACATGCCCAAGGCCGAGTGCCGCATCACGATCGACCGCCGCGTACGCGTTTTGGTCACTCTGAACTCGCTATGGAACGACTTTACATGGAACTGTTTTCATTTGCTGCGGGCATATCCACTAAATAATTATCTCTAATTTGGAAATAACAGCACAGTCTAAATAATGTAAAATATATTGACAAATAAAGGATAATGTTATTACGCATCGAATAATTGTCGTCCATATTTTCATGTGGGACTACTCTCCCTCGAGGCGAAACCTTACCCCACTTTCGGTTTAAAATCGTATGCGTCCGTTCAAATCCTTATGCCGTATTTTATGGCGTGCGACCGCGATCGAAAGCCATAGGGTACGCACCCCTGCGCAAGGATGACACGCAAATTGGTGAAGCGTTCCCTATTTTTTTTTTCTAAGCAGCTTGTATGGCATTGAAACGTGGACCACATATTCTGGCCAAGAAAGAAAATTGAACAATTTCCATTTTCGTTGCTGGCGAAACCTTTTTGGCTTTTCTTGGCAAGACAAGGTAACAAATGCTGAAGAGCTGGCCAGGGGCAGTCTACCACAGGGGCGGATCCAGAAAGTCTGGATAGGGGGGGGGGGGGTTCAGGGTCGGATCCAGATATGCTGGAGAGGGGGGCCGGTTTCGGTTTTCATATGTTAAATGGTATAATTGTCGGCCCTAAAAGCCCGGGCCGGGCCGGGCCGGGTCGCCCCCCCCCCCACCCCTTGGATCGGCCCCTGTACCAAGCATTCTTGCTCTTGTAAAACACAGACGGCTTCGTTGGCTTGTGAACGTTCATCGTCTGCAAAATGAACGCATTAGAAAGGATGTGCTCTAGGGCGAGTTTGCCGCCGGCAAAAGGTCAACTGGACGGCCAAAGTTCAGGTTTAAGGATGTTCGTAAGCGTGACATGAAGGCTTTCGGCATCGATTCGAATTCTTGGGAGGATCTAGCGTCTCAAAAGACGGTTGGATACGTCTCGTGCAATCCAGTGAGCACAAACCTAGACCAAACGACAGGTCATCGATGCGATGACTGCGGTAAACTGTGTCGGTCACAGGCTTATTGAGTCATAAATGCCGCTAAACAATTCTTACTACTTAAACCAAAATAAAAGCTGCAAATCCATCGTCTTTCGGAGACGGACGGATGCCAACCAACCAGCACCCCTGGTGTTGTAAATGTATTTCCACGGAACCATATTTGCGCCCACTCTATCAGAAGAGGGGTTGATCAAAAACAATTTGTTGAGCCAGCATTAGGGCGCCTCACTTCACTGGCACGTAGTCTGTAGTCTCACTTGTGACTTGTGTTGTCGAGGTATGTGTATAGGGGGGGGGGGGGGCAGGGGGGAGGGCGCGTTTTTCTAAATTCGCTATGAGTGTATTGTGGGATATTTTGCCTGTTTCTTTTGAAGAAGGGGATTAGAACTGCAGAGCTCTGCAGCCCCCCCCCCCCCACCCCACCTCCCTGCCCCCGCCACCCCAGAATTGTGCTCCATTTTACATGTGCCCCCATCCCCTACTTTCTTATTCTTGCCCCTCTTTTGGATGCGAACCCGGGATCTGGACGCATCGCAAGAAGGAAGAGCCCTCCCCCCCCACAACCCCAGTTTTTTTCGAGATCTCATCCTATTCCAATAAGCGACCCTCGCCACTCCCTCTCCAGAATAAAAGATCTGCTGTTATATTTACTAAACACCCATGGGGCTACACATGAATAAGTCAGTGAAATCCCGTCATGCGAGACGCCTGTGTGGTATATGTTTATTATCCCTGACTTGTCAAACGATGATGAATGATGTGAAACATATGACGATATAAACGGTGCTCGCCAACCATAAAGAATTAAGAGAAAAAATAAGCCAAATATTTGCGTGCGAACAAAGTGTGAAATCATTTCCCGGTAGTAACGATAAGTTACGTTCAATCTATATGCCCTTATTTTAATGACTGTGAGCGTGCGTCACACAAAAGGCATGTACTCAACTTATATACATGCACCCCGGGACATGAACTATCCATGACGTCACAGACACGCCCCTACCCTACCCGCCCCACCCTCCCACATGCCAGGTCATTCCGTGCTATAGTTACAGCACGGAAGGCGTGAACGAAATTCTTAGCCCACATGTTGAATTAATGGTGGCCCATTAGTATAGTAGAGACGCATTACATGTTTGCTGTCAATGCGCTGGCAGTTTTGTTTCATGCTCTGACCTAGGGCGGATCGCTGGCTTAGGTAGAATACTAGGGCACTGTAAGCAAACTGTAACTGCAGATGCGGTCAACCTAAAGATGGCGGAAGATGGTGTCAGTTGAATATTGTAGTCGTCATTTGTTTGAAACCGAATGTGCATCGGCCTTGACAATTGTTCTACATCGTCCAAAAAAGTTATGAGGCTGCTATTGTGAAAACAAGATAACAACCATTGCTTTAATTGCATCGTAGTAACATCATGTGAAAATGTAATGATGTTGCTCGTAACTGAAACTGGGGGTTGACCGCAACTCGGGTAGCTGACAAGATTCAGATACGGTCAACACTGCCAAAGCGCTCAAATGCTCTAAAAATACGACTCATATAGTACTGCAAATTAGTGGAGAATACCCCCTCTGAATCGCGAATCCTTAAGAATTAGGGAGAGAATTCCTTGATACATCGCGGAGATCGGAAAAGGTGCCCCCCCCCCCCAAAAAAAAAAAGTTGAAGGAGAAAAAAGTGGAAGCAAAGTTATATCGAAAGGACATCACAGATGACGACGCATCGAAGTATTTCTCATGGTTTTACCGCGAATTGACAGTTCACCTGACATACCTTCCGCCATCATTAGTTGGCTGTATCTGCAGTCACGGGCCCGCCACTTGGGTACAGTGTGTGGGGGGGGAAGCTAAATGTTAACGGCAATGTCATTTGCCTTTGCCTTGAGAAGTGATCTTGCTCACTTCCCCCAGGTTTGGAATTGAAAAAGAAGTCATGTGGTCGTTTTGCAGGCGTTTTGCGATGGCGCGAAGTATCTTACTCTCAGCCATTTTAGAAACGCCCTCCCCCCCCCCCATTCCCCTCCTGGATCGCCAACGTTGACCACTTTACATCAGGATATGTGTGCACTTGGTACATGAAATATATTGTGCCACGTGCCTGGCGAGTAAAATACTGATTGTCTCCATATTGCGCTATTGACTATGCACTATACCTATACCTTTATTATAGCCCCTATGATACAGTAACTGGCGCACACGGTGTCGTGAGAATTGTGGACACCGCGAACAAGCAACACATTGTTCATGTCTATTTCTCAACATTAACTCAGTCAGTTAAACCTAAAACCTAACACGGATAAAAACCAGCTTGGCGAAAACAATAATTTTACCGGCTCACGCGGTGCGAAATTTACACCGCGGAACACTGGCTCCTATCACACTGTATAGTCACGTGAACAGGAAGTTGCATTTATACACAGTAGTGACACGTACAGTGCGCCGTCAAAAGTACCGGTGTCCTGGCTAGTCATAATCACGGTTGTTCTTTGCACACATCAAATCAGGGACGCCTGAAAGATCACTGACATTCTGCAGGGGCTTAGCCAGGAACTTGAGCAAGTGTACGCACAATAGTCCCGAATAACAGGATTGCACATCCTGGCACAGCTCAATATGTGCGTACGTGCGTACGGCTAGTTACGCCTCTGTCCTGTGAAGATATGTTTCATTTTAGTAAGTAATTAATTTATCTTTTAATAATAAGCCCTATTTTTGTAGCCATCTTTGGTGGCATGAGAAAGATGTTTCAGTCATTGTCGTTGGGTTGAGCAGAACCTTATGGATGTTTAATCTGACGCCAAACAGCGGATGCCCGTGAAAGGCGTGTTGTGTATCATCATTCACCAGGTGTATGTCGCGACTGAACCCACCTTACGGCCTTCACCTTCATGTCAGACAGTTATCCTGTCCACCGCAAATATAACAAATATAATATCCACATGTGCATATTTTAAAAAGGTCATTATTCAAAAGTCTAGCGATAGATGCAATGGCCACCACCTGTTTAAAATGTAAAGATGGCCAAAATATGCAGAGAGAACCTTGAATCCGTTAATCGTACATGATCCTCAACTTAAAATTGCGAGTAGCAGACGACATTTTGTGTTGAGCCTTGGCGGGAACTCACGTGACACGGTCGCCAAACACTGCGCTGGTAGATCGTGGTCACCGGTAAGCCCATGAAATCTGACCCCAGGAAGGGCAATATCTACCGCATAGCCAGGACATATCGACCAAGACAGCCGCCCTGAAGGTCAGAGAGCGTTATGCTGTCCTTGTTTGCAAGGTCATTGACCTACATGACAATGATTGACCGGTACTAAGAGCTAGCCAGAGAATAGAGTAGATTCACATCTGCGAAAGTTGCCCATCACACTGCGTTAGGTGCGAGTCTGTCCAGTTATCTGACCCCCCCCACCCACTATTCCTCCCGCTACCCCGTACCCTTCAGACGTCCGCGTTATCGACAGTTGCAGTTCCTGAGCTGTATTGTGGACATAACAAAGTCCCTTTCTTCAGGACCGCAAGATGGATGGGGTAGTTACTTGGCTGACCTGAAGTTGTTCGGACATTCGGACCATAGCGGGTCGATTTAGCGCCCCAGGGGCACTGCATATAGTTAGGTATATGCATATGTGCTGTCCAAATGACCCCTTTTAGGTTTTTTCTCTCAAGCCTCGGAGCATAAGCCAACAGTTTCTCTCGATGTGCTCATCTGAGACTGAAATTGCAGCTCGTGACTAAATATTCCAGTTGATATAGAACGTGTTCAAATAAGTAACCTCCTTATACATTACCATAGGGCCCCATAGGGGCTTTTTCGACACGGCGACACGGCGATTTTTAAAATCGACAACGCGACATTGGGGTTGTCTTAGAATCGACATGCGACATAAGACTTAGCGACGCACGACATGGAACTTTTCTTAAAATCGACACGCGACATGGACCTTTTCTTAAAATCGACACGGGACATGGACCTTTTTCTTAAAATCGACACGCGACATGGCTACCCCCCCCCCCCCCCCTCAGGGGCCCTTATCATGACTGTCAGTGTCTATTTTGGATGCCTTTTTAACTAAAAATTCTCTCAATGACACAAAATCGTGTACTTTTCTCTCGCTCTCCATTTGCACTCCATGGCCTGGGCAGCATACACCCACCACTGTCCTAATGTAGGGCCCCCCCCCCCTCCCAGTGGATCTAGCGGGGTGTTAAAGCGGTCAAAGCAAGGCTCTGCTCAATATAGCATCCCACTATAATTTGCCCCCCCCCCCCCGCCACCACCCTTTCCCCGCGGTCGTGGGTAATGACGGATTTCTTACACAATGTTTGCTTTTTTTTAAATTTATTTTTTGGTTCTTATCATTCCCCTTAACCTCCCCTTCAGCAAAGGCACATTACCTCCAAAAACTCATACCTAACGAACGACAACCATTGACGGGGGGCACCGACATTTCGCCAATACTTTATGCTTTGTTTTAGTAGGTAGTTATTATTAACATGCCACAACGAACTAGGTCTGTCGACCCACGTGCACGTGTAGTGCGGGCCTTTTGAAGACACGTTACATCATAGGCCGTGTGTTTATACCTGTGTCACCTAAACGTCGTGTGATAAATTATGCCATACATGCAACCTGCGATGAACTTGGCTGAAGGCGTCGACGCCCTAAGTATTCGCTTCAATTATTCTCTCTTTGTTACGTAGATTACAGCCGTGATGAAGTGTTGTTTGATGACAGTGGCCCTGTCAGAGGTGCAGCCCAATCCATCACCATCTCTCCACCTTTGTTGACAAGGTCACTGAGCGAGACTCTTCACCAAGGTCAGCGCGAGCGGAGCATCCCCGCAAACACTGACTGCGCTACTTTCGCAGACGACATCCGGGGACATTAGCGGGTTCGGAGGTGCCAGTCACCTCTCAGTCTCGGGCTGTCTCGCGCTGTCTCGCCGCCGTTGTTACACTATATATGTCGTGGTTCCAGGGGTCAGTGCTCTGCACAGCGTGGGTTTTGCAGGGGCTGTGAATGGAGTTGGGCGCGTGTGGGGGTGGAGGGGGGGATTGGGTGGGAGGCGAGGATCGCCAATGGGTGGGCAATGGGTGTGTTTAGCAAATTGATGTATGTAAATCCCGGAGTATAATATTGTGAGATCAAAGCCTCCGTGACAACTTGTTCGTGGATAGTATCGCGACATATAGCGCCTCTCGCCGGACTCTGTCGGAAGAATACAACTCGCACTAGAAGAACTGTGTGAAGATCGCGTCCTGGACTGTATGTGCACACGAGATATGCCGCCATCTTGTGTAAATTTGACCTTCACACACCCCGCCCATTGTTGAAAGGACGCCTTTCTTTGGAGGTCGGTCTCACTCGCCTGTGCTCGCCTCAATACCGTCTCGTACTACCGTATCCCCTTACACGACAATACTGATGGCTGGCTGGCCAATGTCCGGCATGACTCCACGCGTACACTGACAGACCACCGACTGTTGAACCTGTATATATTGTGTGTCGCACAGTCGGTGGTCAGTGACAAACAACTAACCAATGTGTGGTTAGACCACACACACACATAGATATAGATAAATAGCCCTACTAGTTGTCGAACCAACCCGCCGTCCACACCGCCGACGCCAAGGCAAAAACGAGGCGCGTTTTCAGATTCGCCATTTTAAAAATCTATGACATGTTATTTTTTTCTATTAAAGATAAAAGCGGCTATTCAAAGTGCAAATGCGAATTACCGGTTGTAACCTTAATTGGTGACATATCATTTTTATTGCATGATGTACCAGAGGTACAAGGAAAGACAAAAAATGAATTGCATGAGAAAATCATTCATTTCTTTTCAGTGTGCTTTTAATGAGAAAAATGACAAATATTCACAATTTTTCTATTTTAAAAGCATTACATAACTAAATCTTCCCTACTGTCTAAATACCAACGGTGATCTATGGATTTGTTCCCATAAATGCAATCTTAGAGGCCTATTCTGACACATTGTTGACTATGAAATCAATATCAGTGGTAGAAGTGAATAGGCGCTTTTATATTTAAAACAAGTCCAGATGATAGTGGTGGATCATTTCGTCTCCGACCCAAGCTTACCATCCTCTCTTGGTCGACGCCTTCCGCCTTGACGGTATGGGACCGAAGCTTTGGCCATAGATGTGGCCATGGCGTGTATCTTCTGGTATAATAACGTCCACCATGAGTCCGGGGGTAACTTTGCTTGAATAATCTTGATCGATTGATTAATTTATGGACGTCGCTTTAAGCCATGTAGGTCATATCGTAACAATGGGGATAGCTAAAGGTAGGGAGGATCGAGCCATGTCTTCCCGAGTAGTCCCCTGCTCTTTGCGAAAAAGGACATGGGATTGTTATGGTCCTCATACACTTGCACAGGTGAGCTTCGAACCCCGCACCGACCGCACTGGCTGAGCACACTCGACAATAGCAGAACGCGCTACCCACTAGGTCACGGGTGTAGGTACGGAGTGGACAGGGTGGGGGTGAGAAGTGGGCATGTGCCCCCGCCCTCTCCCCCATTCGAAGAACAATCAAGCATTGTTCACGTTATGCCCATGACTTCCGCCGTAACATCCTGAACGACTCTTCGCAACCGGATTTACGTAACATTGATACAGTACTTGTGATTTAGCACAAGAGAAAAACACGTGTTTGCGGTAAACCACGCACAGCAAGCGTACGTAAACAATATTTACACAGATATTGCAATATGGCTCCAATTTGGCTCTGGAGATCTACTTCGCATGCCAAATCAGCCCCATGGTTTTACGTCATGCTTGCTACCACCTCGCGTGACGTGAGATGCCTCACGGCAGTGGCGTCACAACGGTGGTTCTAGTGGGGGGGCTGGTGCCGTGAGGGCGTGACGCACATGAGTGTCCCGTCACCAGGTGACACAGCCCTTCGGCCATTTGTCTCTAATAACCCCTTACCCGCCAGGGCCCGCCGTACCCATTGGCTACAGTTACTATGGATATACGCTTCGCACCAGCCCACAGTCTGTTACAGTACCCCCCCCCCCCCCCCCACCACCCCAATCGCCCTCTCTCGCTATGTCTCTCTCTCTCTCACATAAACAGTATTATAGTTCCATTTTTGCGTTTCTGGAGGGCCCCTGTTTTAATGTAGGTCCCTTTGTAAGTAGTAAAAAGATAAAGTTGCCGAGGTGGAAAACAAACTTGCGGTCTGAACAAAGGAACTTGCCAGGAAGCCTCTTCACCTCGCCTTGATCTATTACTTTTTTCCGCGCTCTCTTCATTTCTCGTAACATCTCTTGGTCGGGTAGTGTAGGTCCGCGATTTCTCCCCCACCATCTCCCCGCACCCCCACCCTTACTCCTGCGCTTACTGCGTGGCAGGTCGTGGCAAGCATCCCAGCAGGCATAATTGCCCGACCACACCCTTGTTGTTCACGGTGTCATAATTACCGGAAAACATATCATTGAAAAGAATGATAAACCGCGTCGCCAACACGGTAAGAATATTACCGTGTTATTTTAAACAAGTAATGTATATGCAGAGAATGTGGTTTAAACCATTCCAAATATGCTCCATTCTTTATATGCGTAAAAAATTAAGATATTTTTAGTGGCTTATAACCTACTATAACAGAAAAATCCAGCGCACGAATAAGGTTGTTAATTTATCATGACGTGAAATTGCTCTATTTTAGCGTTAAAGTCCCTCCTTACATAGCCATTCGTCTGGATCGAAGCAATATTTTCCTTAACATATTTGAAATATTTGAATAATATCATGGTCATATCATGGCTCATGGCTTTCTTTATATGATGTCGTGATACTTCTGCTGTCCCGCCTAGACTTCCGACTACCAGTATAGACACACCTATATAGATGTGTGTATCTTTCCAGAAGGATTTCTTAATTGTTTGCTGACGGTGCTTCCTCGCTAAGGCCTATGTTTTCCAACATAACGACCACACCCATTGTGGGCGCCCTTGATGTGCAAACGCCTAACGGCGTGTCCAACCGGCCTGGCTTCCCACGTGGTCGCTCAATGTAACTGGTCTGAACATAAAGACTTGAGTCAACAACAAGAGACGGATTCTCGTCCAGACGATACTCCTGGCAGTCAACATAATAGGGGAGTAGTCGGTGCACAAATACCCGCACAAATATATGTATTAAATATATAATGGAGCATGGGAAAAAACTGGATGCATTGACTGAAGTAGACGATGCGTCACTGGTAATGCCATATGTACACTGAGAGAATAATACCGAACGGAGCCATGTGGTGGGGGTGATTCCATGTCCTTATGTGGGAGTGTAGCAACAGATGCCTTATTCAGTGGGTCGTCTAAGGATTGAATGGACATTAAAGTCAGCGGGATCTAGAGAGGTCAATAACAGCATACATTGGGACTGTTACACCAATATCTATATATTGCCAGGGACAAACATTGGCGCTGTTACACTAGTATATATATATATATATATAGCCAGCGACAAACATTGGCGCTGTGACACCACTATCCATATATTGCCAGCGACAGATTTCGGCGCTGTTACACCAGTATCTACATAATGCCAATGACATACATTGACGCTGTTACACCAGTATCTACATAATGCCAATGACATACATTGACGCTGTTACACCAGTATCTACATAATGCCAATGACATGCATTGACGCTGGGACACCAATATCTACATATTGCCAGCGGCATGCATTGGCGCTGTTAAACCGGCTGAGACATCTGTGCAAATTCATCACCGTAGCATTACAGCTAACCGGGCGTGCCAACAACTGAACGTTCAGGGCGGCCATGACATACCATGACATGCGCAATTTCACTGATAAAACATATAGGGCAACCAGCTTGAACGTCGCCACAAAAAAAGTGTTAACCTATTCGTTACTAGTGTCCAATACACTTTCAGGAATGTAACCAACAACTTACTAAAGAACGTATTACTGTTTCTGCTTATGGTGTTTTCTTCTGATCATCTGCCAAATCGAAGTTAATTTGCCAGTTCTGAAATACTAAATTAGACTATGGAAACTTTCGCCGTTCTGCTGGTGTCCTAAATACAGGACGCTAGGAGCGAGAGGCCACGTGTATTTCCCTCAATAGCCTGCCATTACGAGAAAGTTAAGCGAGTGCCAGGGCCTGTCGGGGACTGTTGGGCCCCTTTTTCTGCTCACGCATTATCTGTTTCACTAGTTTGCGCAAAATGTTGTTCATGCAGCGTTGGGGGGGGGGGGGGCGTTTGTCTGATTGGAGGGGGTGGGCTATGGACGGTATTGTTGCCAACCGCAATTTTCAGTAAGAACTTCAGTGACTTTTTATATTGACGGTTTATATTTATGTGGATAGCCCGCGACCGGACCACTGGCCCGGCGCCCGGAGCCATAGTCCAGCGCAAGGAGCCATAGCCCGCGCCCGGAGCCATAGCCTACAGCCACAGCGCGGCCGGAGCCAAAACCCGGAGCCTGGAGTATTAATCCACCATGCGGAGCCATAGCCCGCACATCCGACATAAGCCAGCGCATGGAGCCATAATCCAGTGCAGAGAGCCATAGCCCGTGCCCGGGCCCATAGTCCAGTGCATGGGGCCATAGCCCGCGCCCGGAGCCATAGCCCGCAGCCACAGCGCGCCCGGAGCCATAACCCGGAGCCTGGAGTATCAATCCACCATGCGGAGCCATAGCCCGCACATCCGACATAAGCCAGCGCATGGAGCCATAAGCCAGCGCATGGAGCCATAAGCCAGCGCATGGAGCCATAGTCCAGCGCAGAGAGCCATAATACGCGCCCGAAGCCATAGCCCGGGGCCTGGAGCACTAGTCCAGCATACGAAGCCATTGCCTGCGACCAGAGCCATAGCCCCGCTTCCGGAGACATGGTCCAGCTCACGGAGCCACAACCCGCAGCGATAGCCCGCAGCCATAGACCGGCGACCGAAGCCACAGCCCCCACCCGGTGCCATAGCCCAGCGCACGGAGCCGTAGTCCGCACCCGAAGCCATAGATCGCGCCATGAGCCATATCCCGGAACCATAACCTGGACTCAATAGTCCAATAGAGCAATAGTCCAGCCCACAGATCCATAGCCCGCTTCAAGAGCCCTAATCCAGCGCATGGAGCCATAGCCCCTAGCCATAGCCGGCACTCGGAGCCATAAACCGGAACCTGGAGCAATAGTTCAACGCACGGAGTAATAGTCCAGCGCACGGACCCATAGCCCGGGCCCGGAGCCACAGTCCAATGTATGGAGCCATAGTGCGCGCTCGGAACCGTAGCTCAGGGCCATAGCCCGTGCACATTCGGAGCGATAGTCCACCGCCCTGAGCCATAGCCTGCGCCCTGACCTACAAGAATTAACCGTAGAGTGATTTATGTCTGTAAATTGTACCTATACCCTGCTGTTCCTCATCGTCCTGTATATAGGACGCCTAGAATGTTCATGTTCAAATAAAGCAAAACTGCAGAGATTGTCGTTCTTGATAATAAACAGCAAAAAAAATTAAGCGGTGACGTAAATTGTCAGTTTTGTTTCGAATCACGGTCTCCTTTGCTGTCATATCGTGTACGAGTCTTGCTCCACCCAAGCCGACCTGAGTCAACATTGGCTTGGTCCCTCGGACAGACCGGAACTGACGTCAGACGCTGTCTCATAGACTCCACCCAAGCTACACACACATATGAAAACACTGT
The DNA here is from genome assembly GCA_964019135.1 of Arenicola marina. Taxonomy (NCBI): domain Eukaryota; kingdom Metazoa; phylum Annelida; class Polychaeta; family Arenicolidae; genus Arenicola; species Arenicola marina. The sequence goes on from OZ025249.1 coordinate 16,296,959, forward strand.
GACAAAGCAAGTGCTTGGCATTCGTGACGCAATGATAACTATATAGTTTTACGAGTGATATAGAGCCAGGTCACGTGGTCCGTGCCTGACTTACATGTTTAAGCACGACTAGATCTAAACCAAAGGCAGACTGCTTGGTATTCTGGTCAACGCCTATTTTTTGTCACACATTAAGGATCTGGCGCACCGCGCGCACACCCGAAGCGAACGCGTGCTACAGGGTCACACAGTTTGCCGGATCGCGATTCGTCAAATAAAGAAACGACCGTGTTGACTGGTTAGTTAACGAAGTGTCTAAGATTCACACTAAAGAAATTTACCTAGTGACATATAGAAACATCCGTGTTGCCAGGTCGGTCTTAGCAAAGTGTCCACGATTTACAGCAAAGGAACTGGCCTTGTCTGGTAAGGAAGCGACCGTGTTGCCAGGTCAACTGAAGAAAGTTATCGTATCGGCGATTTACACTTGAGAACGTTACCGTGTTGGCGATATTAATCCCTTGCAACAATGAAAAATCGATTTGCCAATTTCCTTCATTTTTATATATTGTTTTGAATGAACTTCCAATGTCATTAGTTGATACTTGATGTAAATCAAGTTTTATCTTATACCACCATATTGGACACACGTGGCTGCACCTTGTATAGAAACCTTTGGGATAACATTGTGAATTATCCCATCGAAACATAAAGTGCTTTCGGGTCGGAGTCTGTGGTGACACGTCTTCCACTTCTGGCTGTCACACATACATACCTGTAAAACTAAAACCCGTTGGATCTGCGGTAAAACTACGGAAAACGGTGGCCACAACCTAACCTAGACATACCCTTAACTGCAAAGATATGGGATTGGCGGGGCATGTATAAGTCTTGTATGTGTGCGAACACACGTGTTGGGTCACCATTATGTTCCGCACTGTAGGACCAAGAAACTGCAAGAAAAAAAACTGATGATGGAAGAAATATAAGTTGTGTGGCTACTTATATTGCTTACGCCGCGCTAGCTAGCCAAGCGTAACAACGCATATTGGTTTTAATACGTTTTTGTGCCCTCAGCCCATTCACGAGCGTTGACGGTGTAAACAAGGTGTGTAGTTATAGAGACACGGCCTGTCAAGTAGGTTAGGCTAATGCCGCTTAGCACATAGACTTCAGGGGCCGAATTCTTTATCAAAGAAGAAATTGGATTTCTTTTATTACGTTTGAAGCATCTGGAAGGCGTAACCCCTTTGATTTTCTTGAGACTAAGGGTCGTTATTTAAGATGATTATTATTATCTGTAGACACTTCCGAGAAATTGTGCAACAAGATCATAAAATGCTTCAATTACAGTCAATTTGTAAGTCCATCTCAAGAATATTAATTCAATAAAATAATCACATTATTAATGTTTAATAGTGGCACTGATGAGACCATTCAAAGTCGCGTTTAAAATTACCATAGCCCACATATTGGTACAATTAGTACAATTTTATTCCGACATTCATTCCACACCAGTGGTTTATTCATATCTTGGTTTCCGCCTTTATAACCTATTAAATACATTTATATGTTTGGCGTAATTCCAATTAAAAGTATTGTTGTGGCACCGCACTGGAAATGAAGTATGGGAATGTTGCTACACATTTATTTATTATTAATCGGTTATTAAGGTAACTTGCTTTAACAAATTAAGGTCAGTTCAATGTAATATGTAACGTTGACGCACCCAGTGCCTTGTTTATATTAATAGCGTGTGAACCCAACCAAAATGTTAGTGATAACAGTTTATCACTAACATTGTGGCCCTTCTTGTTTGCGTTTTCCGCCCTCCGCGACCGTTTTTGTTTTCCAGTTATTCGTATAAGGAGCCAGAGGAAATGCAGCAATAAAAGTTTTCTTTTCCTCCAGTATTTTTTCCTAACTGGGGACGTAATGCCACGCACACGGATTTAATTTTTCCACCAATAGGCGTTGTACATTACTACCACGCTTTCCATTGATAAAGAGCCGGACTACTTCCTTGGCGGTCGACGACAACGGTGGGTGGACCCTGTCCACAATACAACACAAAGTTTTGCTGAGTTTCATTGTATGTTTGTACATGCGCTTTTTTGAAGCAGGAACCAACGTGTGCTTAGTCAACATATCTGTTTGCTAATAGGCCCTTTTTCGTTGGCTATTACATGCAAAATGATTGCTGACTGATTCAAGTAAATAATGTGTTCTTTGAAGGAGCGGCACCGGGAATATATATTTCAACACACGATGAACAGAAACCGTCTAGCATTACGAATATCTCACTTGTGAACCACAAAAACGGGACTTTAGAAATGTAAATTGTACAGACGTGAGATTATGTCGAGCATACATTTCTATAACTGGGTCACCAGGGGGTAAACCAGTGCACGGCATATATATTCACCATGAACGAATGTGTTCTACTTTAAGACATGCAACTGCTGTCCTGTACCCAAGTAACATCAGATCAGCACAAACTAGATCCTCCACATATACACAATAGACCCACTCTATATACAGATCTATAATAGATCCACCCCTACCCTCAAAATATCTATAATAGATCCAAACCCACCATCCAAATATCTATAGTAGATCCACCTTCCACAGTTCTATGATAGATCCAGTCTCCACATATCTATAGTAGATCTATACTAATCGCCAAATATCTATAATAAATCGACCCTCCACATATCTATAGTAGATCCACCCTCCATAGGTCTATAATAGATCCACCCGGCACAGATTTATTATAGATAAGCCCCCCCCCTCCCTTCTTCCACACAGTGGGTCTCTGCCCTGCGCCCGCACCCCCCCACCCCCCCCCCCCCCGCCTTGCCCCGAGGGAACCACAACGTGCATCTATTGTCGACGGAACAGCAGATTGCTCCTTATGTCATACGGAAGGTGTCTGTCTGAACATATGAGGACAAACGGTCCGTGTATCAGACAGTGATTATACATTATGCTACATCGCGACGGACCCGATGACGGCGCGGCGAGGAACCGGACCCAAAGGTTGTGCGGTCATATTATCTCACTTTCCATCGAGGATAGGGTCTCGATAAACCTTAAGATGACATTGGTAGTATATATCTATATGTATATAGGTATATATATGCACGTCCTTGCAACTATATGTGATTGTCGTGTCTGTTCACACCCTGTTCGCTCTGGCATTTGCTTGAAGGGATGTCCCGTAGAAGGAATGTTTGCTTTGCTATACACGAGTTTATGTCATTCCGTGATATGTCTCTGTGGGGAACGGTGGACGAATGTAAATAGGAAGCGGTAACAATTTGACCGAACCCTGTTAAATGTCACAGGTTCATCGTTATATACAGGCTAACTGGAGCTATCGCAGACTACGGAAGACATGACGTACCATTTGTGAAAGTTGTTATCGTTTCGTTGCGCAAAGAATGGTGATTGTCGGCAGATGTTTGATTAGCAGGTATTTTTTCCATGTTCAGGCCCAATGAATCGATTATTGTATCACTTGCACTGCGTGAGTTATATGTGAGTCACAACTAATCCCAAGAAAAATATACCCAGATCACATTTGGAAGTTATTCCTTCTGTTGAACGGTATTTAATACAAACGTATGTATGTCTTATAATTCGGTTAGGGATGATAATGCAAGGAAGCAATATACTCGAGTTTCCTGTGTCATAAATATTTATTTATCTTATCAACAACAAAATAATAGTTTCAACATAACGTGGAATCATACATGTAGCTGGTGAAAATGCAGGTGTATGGTGACTGAACAAGAGCCGGGATTATTATTGCAGCAATATTTCCTGCAGGAGAACATGCGTGAGAGAGCAAATAACATATTGAAGGTGAGCAAGCCATTAGCCAGAAACTCACCGAAGAGGGATGAGTATCAAGATGGTGACACACACCATGCTAGAAGGGACACATCTGTCGGTAACTATAATAATAGTGTTTAACTCTAATATAGGCGTTGTCATCATCCATATCTATGTCCTAAACCTCTTAATCTCAAACGGTCTTATTGTGTGATAACTCTCGTAAATAACAAGTAATATGAGCACGTATTCATTGACACGCGATGTGAGTAATTCACGAATTACATGCAGTTATGTTAATAGCAAGTAAGACCTCCGTATAGTTGTCCAATGTGAACCACATAAATCAGTGTACCAATTACATAGCCACATAGTCCCATTCACGATACGATACACAAACACGGAGACATCTCACTTGCTATAACGGCTTATTACGTCAAAAAAAAGCCACGAAAGCTCTCTAAAGAGAGATCGAAAAGTTGAGATGGCGCTGAAACGTACAAATAATAGTATTAAATAATATCACATTTCCAATACGCAATAAGACAACCCTATGTGAAAGACTTATACTATATGAGCTTCCGTCAATTTCGATATGTGCTTATCTCGAAAAATACTACTATGATGTTAAATGAATAACACACTTCCTCTACTACACAGTCTGTGCCTCGCTACTACTATTCATGCACGCGCGGCCACGATGAAAACTCTAGTGCTCTACACATACTGCAAATCACTGCTTCTCCCAAATACGTATTGGTAAATTCTTTCCTCGGTGAGGTATGCAAAGGACACCTGACGATGAGATAGTTAACACCGGCATAGATGACCCATGTGGCCTTTCAGATCTGATGGCCCCTGGTGACACACTTGAATATTTTATTTCGCGGCGTGCGTAACTTTGGTTTAAAGCACAAACTGGACAAGGCACACCCTCCCCTATTGACAACAGAGACAGTCTTGATTACTGACACAGTAATATATTGCTGCGATACGTACCACACCACATCAGAGAGCGATATTGTAACATCGAGGATTGCGTGATACCCTGAAGACCACTTACATAAGGAATACATGTATTTCGACCCAAAGCTATTGCACCAGTAAGATTACAAGCTGAACACAATATCTTGGTTCACGAAATAATAAATAATCTCTATATAGGTATGACTCGTATGATGCAACAAAAATGATACGAGTGGATCCTAGTTGGGGGTTTATAACCCCAATCACATCACCAAAATGAGATATGATGTCAACAGTTGCTTACTGCCAACGTGAAACATCCTGTTTCGGAGCACATACACTTCCCTAGAATCAGTGAATATAGTGAATCGCGAAAACTGTGAAAACTGCTCCATCTGTTGGTCCTTATATTATACATTTTGTATAACGATATCGTATAACATTGAATCTCTCCCTCCTATTGGCTCCTATCTGTCACTTGACCGGAAACTCATTTCCGACGAGGGCGGCGACTTCGCTATAGTTAGTTCTCCGATGTAGGAGATTTCAAAGTCTTCCCACTTGTGTGATCCGTTGGCCGTGAGATGGAGGATGATGTTGTTATTATTGTTCGCCATGTCACCGACGGCACAGGCGGCCGACGGACCTTTATCACATAGCCGTGGTGACGTGGTCGCGGTGCCCGACCGGAAGTAGACCCGACCGGCGCTGGCACAGGTGCTGACTAGAGTGCGAAGTCTTCTGCTGATTCGTCGACACGCCAATTGTCAGGAGTGCCGCCAGGTGGCTGCCAGGAAGATGCCCAGCAGCGCCAGGAGTAACAGCGGCCGTGACACACCTGGAGATGATCAAACATAGACATATATACCAGCTGACTCTATGTCGGAAATAAGAACCACAGCATAAGTACTTAACATTACGATTCTAGATCATAAGATTAAGTCAATCTCGTATTTTGTAAGTCTCATATGATTTAAACATTCTTTAACATCTATTGTGCGTATCCTTATTACGATTAAAACTGCTTATTGCAACCATATCGTCCTTTACGAAGAGTAGCCAGAACCGCCCAGCAGTCAATGCACGGAAGGGTCGTGTTGCGTTGTCATGGTTACCTGTGTTATATGTGGCATTGGTGGCGGACGACTCAGTGTTGCTTTGGACCGCTACGAATCCTTGGCAGTCCTGCGAGTTCTTATCGTGGCACTGTAAAGTGGCCATTTTAGTCCTCTGAAATCGCACCCGAAATCCGGAGGCTTGCCCCGCCTCATTTGTCCGAAATCTGAGGGCCACTCGACTCGAGTTTGTCACCAACTGCGCGGGCATGGACCGCCCGCAGAGCGGCTCAGTCAAGGTCATTTCCAGGGAATGGCCGGCAAAGAATTGAACGTAATCCTCGCATTTGCCGCGCATCTGATTCTGAAGCTCGAAGTGCTCGAAGGTGAACTTCATGACGTAGTCGGAATGGATGCTGAATAGGACGGTGCAGTCAGTGTTGGCCGTGTAGTGGTCGCTGTTAGAGTGTGAGTAGATCAGTCCCGTGTGCAGGCCATTCACCGCGAAACCGTCGCACCGTTCTGGGAGGTAGACCTTAGCTGGAAACAACAGAAAAAAGAGGCCCATTTATACTACAGTTCACAACTATTTGATATAGACATTTAGATGCATTATTATAATTGCCAACGGTCTTGGTTATGTCTAGAATTATCACGACCAGCATCTATTGTGTGTTATCTTCTGAAATTGTGCAGTCTGACGTGACGATATACGTATAAGCATGAGGATATCCCGTTTATTTTTGCGTGTGTAAAATCTGACGTGGACTTCCATAACGCCAATCGGTTGATTTTTGTTATTAGCTGCATAATGGGTCTTAGAAAGGCGAATAATAGGACCAGTTATAACAGGAAATGAGGTAATATGCGATGAGAGATTTGTCTTGTTGAGCGATTCGCCCACACCGGATGCCCATAACCCGTCCATAGAGCGGCTGTGTGTCTCCCGATGTGGGGCAGGAAAGGGGAGGGGCACGGCGTGGGGGGGGGGGGTATTGTCATTTTTATCATATCCTGTTTGTGCACGATAACTATATATTGTTCAGGTGTTGACCAATGCCCTCCACCGCCACCCCCTACGTCACCCCCCGTGCCTAACCACCCTACCTCGAGAAGGTATACTCACTAAGCAATATACTAGGGAGCGATGAAGGGACCAGGCTGAAGTATAGCTAGGTCAACCAGTTTCCTTTCGACCCCAGTTAGATCGCCTCAGTGCACCGTAATGGTAGGGTACCCTTTTCAAAAACTCTTTCCAACCTCTCACCCGTTCTTCACGTTCTAACCGCCACCACCCACCACCCTCGCCCTTCCCTCCCTACCTTCCTTCCGCTGTCCAGCCCGCCCACCCTTCTCACCCTCACAGCTGCCTACCACTTATACATGCCCTATGCCCTAACCCCACCCTTAATAAACCCAAGATCGGCACCAACCTACTGGCTCCACCCATCGTCCCCGGCCAGTACACATACATACATGTACTGTTAAGTGTTGTCCAGCGAATGCGCTGGGCGGATAAAAAAATCCCGCAAAATTTATGACAGTAAATATTTGTCACTTAAGATAAAGAGTACGTTAAGTCTTGTCATCTTTTGAAGCCGCAGTTTTATGTCGTATACGAGTTGGATGAGAGACAGAGAGAGGGAGAGGGAGGGGGGGGGGGGGCGAGGAGAACCCAATGGCCCTGCCGAGAAGGATCCCAGAGGGACGTACATTAAATCCCCAACAAACCTTGTAAGGCTATCGACTTCGAGGATCAGCCCTTTATTGTCGTAAAGGAGTATATCCAATAGCCCTATATTACGACAATACATTTCCTGAGGTTTGAATGGGGGCGCGGGGAGTGTGCGGATAGAAGAGGCTCTGATATCCCCACATCTCACCATATTAATGTTCCAAGGACGACTGCCGTTCTACTTATCATATCAAAGTTTATCGACTAGGGCAGAAGACGTCTAGGGCCGATTCATCCCATTTTCTCAGGCGTTCATAGGCCCATATTGTGTATAAAAATAGCCTAAAAAGCTAGCCATCCATCCCGCGTATTAGCCCAGCTCGACAGCAGTGACAGGGTGAGAGAGAGTGGGAAGCCGCTTTATGCAGCGTATTTACGTTCGTTGATATATGCATCGGAAATGCCGAGCAGAAGACGTGGATGTTATATGTAATTGATGTGCTCGCGACGTTCTATGACAAACACCTTCCGACGGACCACCTCGTTTCGGCTGTAACTAATACGACCCCCTTCAGTGTAATGTAATGTGCGGCAGTATCATTATGACCGCGAAAGAGCACTGATAAATAGCATGCTTGTGTTAACTACCGCCTCAACGGAGCCGGCAACCCCGGCCCTTGCTCCTACCGAAGTAAACCAATGAAAGGTCTATCGTATCAAACGCTTTTTGTGGTGCAAGGAAAGCGACGTTTGACCACCGGTGCAAGTTAACAATTCACTTTTTCAACGATTCACAAAAGCCCTGGCTGTTCAAATGGTAATACTTTATTGGTATCAGGCCAAGATGTCAGCTTGAATCCATTGTCGTATATAATATGCCAGCAGCATGGGTTGGGATGAGACAGATGATGTTGTGTTTTGTGCAAATGGTCTTGGTGGAATGCTAGCTATGGGTGTTCGCTGGAGCATGTGGTTGTGTGTCAACAACCTGTACCCCACCCCCACCCCCATCCCCGAGGCCTGTAGACGGCAGCTTATTTAATAGGTTATCATGTAACTGCTCGCGAATTATTTCTCTTTGCAAAACGCATTTAAAACTGAATGTAGATTGCTTTAAGAAAAAAGAACTCGGATGGCATCCAATGACGACGTTACGACAGTTACTTACAGAAACTAATCCCCGACCTATAAACACTTTCTGCTAGTGATAAGGACGTTAATGTCATGTACTTTGGCCGTTTCGGAAATAAATCATGGCGCCTTGTCCATGCATATGTAGCACGTGTCCTAGTTGCCCAACCGCACGACACCACGTACTGTGACGACCTCCGGTACCCCCAAACAACCTATCACCCTTGACACTCTTACCCAAACCACACCTCGACCAAAGCCCCCGCCTGAAACTGAGGTTGTGTCATTCCTGTGGATAGTCGAGGCCTCATATTCAAAGGTCAAATCTAAGGTAAGACACGTAGGTACGTGTGTGATGACCATGATGCCCGGGCGCGAGTGCCGGGGTCAATCAGGTGTCACTCTTTCAGTAGGTGTGTCAGTCGCTCCACCCCCCCCCCCCCGCGCCCCCGCTGATCCGTTTCTTTCTCTATCTCTCTCGTCCCCTCTCGTCCCCTCTCGCCCCCTCTCTCATTATCTGGGGGAGTTTAGTCTATCTAATATAGCCTAAACCATCCAACGCTTTGGCCAAATCCTATAATTTGCTCAACCGTCCAAACCAGTCTGCACCAACACAACTATTATATATATATATATAAATATATCCATTACCTTGCAAATATCATTCCGCTTCGTGAACAAAGACGAATGACTATTATTACAGATGCATTAATTCAAACGTACGAAAGCAAAAAAGTTGGAAAATGTATATTTAGACTCTATGTGTCAGTCTGGCACCGAGTATGATTATATGAGACGACGATTGTCCTCACTGCCCTTCTTGATCTCTTTACCCAGTGTCTGCGTGGTCATGTTGACCCCTCTACTTATAGTGTAGGCAAGAGATCCACGAAGCCGCTCCCATAGACAGGCCATTGAAGTGGAGACCACGCAAGACTGGGAACAAAAAAAAACGCGAGAGGACGCCCGGCACCGATGTGACAGGTCTGTATATTTACCCGCCACATAGCCGCGTGGTCGTCTGCCCCTTCGCGCCATATTGACCCGAATCCGTTGATTTTGTTTAAAGGTGTGGGAGTGGATGAGTCAAAGCGCGCGGGATGGACGTTTATTCGGCCATCCATCATGATTGTCATCTGACCCTTATACTTCGATTACCGGGCACCGAATGACCTCTTAGTCCGAATGCCGGAGCGAATATATATATACTTTCATATCGTGGGCGGTCTAAAAGTCAGTCAAAGTCTAGTTGACTCATTTCTCAAGTCCCAACTCGTAGACATTTGCCCCCCCCCCCCCAACCTCTCCCACCCTCCGGTAGGGCCACTTTTTGCCTTTTTTTATCTCTTCCTAATGGCTATATAATGTATTTCGTCTACAGCTCACGAGTTTTCATTCCCGCCTGTGAGTCGCCAATCCTTTCGGAAATAATTATCCGAACGACTTTCTGAATGCAACTTTTGCCAATACCCGGCTAAACATCGCAAGTACCCGGCTTCTTGCCGAGGCAACCCTAAGATAACCTTTTTGGTTGGCTGCTTTTTACGATGTTTGGTTATTTCCCGGAAAGTAAACCAGTTCAAAAAGAGGAGGTAAACCGCGAATATTGCCTCGCTAACGCGGTTGATCTTCGTGTCTTCCAGGCAATGGCTTTAAAAATGATCACGCATGAGTTGTGGTGACAGACCGCATACTCAGACCCCCCCCCCCCCCCCCGACTCTCATAGCCGACAGTATACGGCCTTCCGATATTGACCAACTCGGGTTGTAAAATGTGAGAAGAAACGTGGCGCTTGTATTGGAGACACCTTTCAGCCGCCAGTACGTAGTGGCCGGCAGGATACAGGTGTACTGTCTGTGCGGTGTGGGGCGTTGTGGGCGGTGTGGGTGCGGCGACGTGGTGCGGGGGTTGCGCGGTGTGGTGTGGGGGTGATGCGGTGTGGGTGCGGCGTGGCACGGGGGTGGTGAGGCGACGGCAAGGGGTGGGACGATCTGGCACGGGTGCGGGCGACTAGACGGCGGACACGCTCTGAACGCACTGCTGATCCCACTGTGCTCTATGCCACAGACGTCCACACAAGTATATAATATATATATATAATGTGTGTGTGTGTGGGGGTGGGGGGGGCGGTCTGAGTGTGCATGCGGCGCGACGATAATCTTTGCGGTTATGACAATAAAATGAAGTACATATCATCATGTTCTAGTCAAGAAGCGCCTCAGCAGTTCCGCTCTTTCTCATGGAATGCCATTGATAAGAAGCCGCAGGACAGGAAGGCCGGGAGTGTCTCTGTGGGACTGTCTGGATTATAGTGACTTATAAGCGCAGTGATAGAAAAGACACAAGGGTGATTATACAAAGCGATGGTGCTGAGAATACGCTGAGAACGAGGGGGTGATGGGGGTGGGGAGACAGTGATGGGGGTGGGCAGAGCGCGATGGGGGTGAGGAGACCCGAGTTTGTCGACTTACGATGTGGTCCCGGGTGGATGACTTGAGACTGGCCCAGTGGTAGAGACATCAGACCGCTGAGCAGCGCGACGAAGACTAGATGAGGCAAGCGGCATCTGCTGCTGGGCTTCACTACCTGCAATCAAAGCCTCACCATTCAGCCATCGCATTACAAGCCGGTCTGTCAGTCAGTCATCGTATCTTACAAGCCAGTCTGTCAGTCAGTCAATCCTGAGCAACAAGTTGACGAGCCCAACATCCCAGCGCAGCGCGCCGGTCGCGTTTCGCGAGCGTTTCGCCAGCGACATTGGTAAAATTAAACAAAAAGTTACTCTGCAGCAGACTGCGGTGACAAAAATGGGTGAATACACCCACCAGGATGCATATCAGTTTAATTAAATTTGATGTATGCCGCTTTCGGTTCTCTGAATGAGATAAAATCTAAAAGACATTAATTTCTCATGAAACATAGTTCGTCCGTTGGCCCTGTTTCACTATTACTACAGGGTTCGTGATAAAAACATGTCTTGTCTTTTGTGCTTGTCGGTCGACCATGTAAGACATAAACTTACATCGAAGGCAATGACAAATTGCATAATGTACCTCGTAAATGTTTTACCCAGACACGGAATGCCACTCACCGTGAAGAGTTCTCGTGTGGAAACCTTGATTGAACTATCCATCCTAATCGTCATAGTAATGCCCTGAACGTCTGACATAGTTCATCGGATGGGTCACTCAGCTGGTCAACTGACAGGCACTGTGGACGCGGCAATCTTGCGACAACATTGTACATTTCCTTTCGAATAGTCCAATTTATAACCTTGGTTGCTATATTCTTCTCGCGATATTCCTTTAGTCGTGTGCAGTGATTGTTCAATCCACTTCCCTTTCAATGTAGCATCAATATATCCGGGCGTCTCTTCTCTTAAAATGGAAAATCACTAATTGGAAAATTAATGTCAGGCTTGATGATGCTTAGGCTTTGCGGCGTTGGCGGATGCTTTTGGTTCTTTAGTTCCTAGTAAAGTTCTCTTGCCGCTGTCTGATCACGCTGTATATGTGGTGATGTCTACACTCTCCGGTGCCAGAGAAGGAACTGGGTCTATTGTCACTCGGAGGCAATGATATATAGGCGAGAGTCTGTCAGTCCGGGCCGGCGCGCCGTAGGATCTCTGAAAGGCCCCCTCGCTCGCTCGCCACCACATCTCTTACGCCATGGGAAAATTGCAGTCGCCTATTCAACTAGGTGGGCCCCTCGTGTGGGTCAAAGGCGCACTGTTGACAAGAACCCAAATGGTAATAGTTTAAGCTGCCCGCCGAAGACTTGCATACGTTAAACTGTTTTGCCAGGGATGGTGGGCGGGGAGGTGGGGTGGGGGCTGGGGAGAGGGGGGGGGGGGGGGCAAGCAGGGAGGGGTGGGGCGGTGGATGGGGGAGGGGTGTCGATGCAGTCCCCCGACAATCTCGAGACGCAGAGCGCGAGGAGGCCACACCCTATATATGCGTTCACCGTAACGGAGAACCTGTCCACGCTCATTTTATAGTCCGGTTTAAAGCGAATTTTTAACGCCGAACCTGACACAATCGCTTAGACCTTCGAAGGCTTCTAAACTGGCTATTTTTTTACACCATTATATGTATAAATATATCTGATATTTTCTTCATTTCATGTTTTTTGAAGCATTATTTAAAGTGCATGTTGATTTATATATATTTATATGCAATAGTTAAACTATAACAGGTTGGTATATTATTAAATTATAATTATTATTAATAAAAGTAATGTGACCTCCCTGTACAGATACCACAGTAGTAAACATGGCTTACGTATATGCAGTTACCACGACGTGAAACCTTGAATGACAGTTCACCTATCACGACAATCCAGTGACGGTGGGGGTGGGGGGTAGGTGCGGGTGGGGTGGGGCGGTACCAGGCAGATATTCATATAAACACTAGTCAAACCAGAGGCGACGTGTGGTGGTGGATGTTTACGGTTGTGGCCAGGGGTAGAGGGAAGGGAGGCGTGGCCGGTTGTAGCGGTGCCGGGTGGAGCGGGGCGGGGCTTGAAAGGAAGAGATGTAGGGGGTATGGTTGGGGTGGGTGGTTGGGGGGGGGGACAGTATAGTCATAATTTAGTCACGTCACCCACGACAGACCTGCTGGACGCTTGGATGGTTTTGCAGCGCTCCAACCACAGCCTGTTACCACGGTTGGCATCTATTCACCAATCTGCCTTATAAGGGAGATCCCAAAATAGCGTGGTATATAAAGGAGGGCTGGCACCTCCCAAGGCGTGCCAGTCGGTTGGGGACCGTCTCTCCCTGTGGATGAACTGATCAGCCCAGCCCAGGTCAGGCGTGCGCCGCCGTCACCGTCACCGTCCCTGCAGGCCACCCCCTCCCTGGCACGTTACGACCGGGGCGACCAGAACTCCTGCGGTCGGTTATATAGCTCACCATGCACTCACCCGGGGCCTCGGCAAACGCTAACTACCCCTCACCCCTACCCACATCTCCCTTACCCTCACCCCACCCCGGCCTCCCTCGTTAACATAACCGATCCAGACACTACAGATTACCCCCGCTGCCACCCCCCCCCGCCCCCACTACCCGCCCCTCCTTCGTCAGTCTGTCAATGAATGGCCCGCTTTTAAGAAGCTGTTTTCCTTTGACAGATGAGCCGCGTATTAACCCACCCTCTTTGCACAAAGCCAATACGACACGGCCTTTTCATGCTTTAGGGTGGAGTTTCTCGTGTATTTGAGGCCCCATTGTGATAATTTCGCTTCGCTTTGCATTTCGCACCCGGCTTATACAATGCCTTATAAAACGATATCACTTCCTCGACACGACACTCCTGCCCTAGGGACTTTTCTACCTGTGATATGTTCCCTGCTTGGCGGTCTATAAGGTTTTGTTTTGGGGTTCTTTCCGTTACTTAGACAATGTGCTTGAAATATATTTGCTGGCGTGAACGCATGAGAGGTGGAACTATAAATTGGGTTGCTTAGTAAACAACATCCCATACAATGGGGCCTGGGGCCTGGTCGAGTGCGCTATAGGGGCAGTATGCACCCGCTGACCTGCCGCTGACCTTGAAATTGGCCATGGAAAGCTGCAGTAATGACATACCCACCGGTCTGTACATCACCTTGATGAGCCGGGTGACTTTAATGTCGGCAGTGATGGCCAACGCCTGCTTTCCGCAACGATCACTGCTGGATAAAGTGTTTACACAAATTCATTTGCTTAGATATAGCACCAATAACTTGGATTTGCGGTTTTATTCGATACAAATTATTCAAATTATAATCGTTTAATTATAGTCACTTGTGAGGAAATAATACATAAATGTAATTGCAGAACAAACATAGCACTTCACCCAGCCTGACGTTGGCTTATAGGTGACTTCAAATTTGATAAATAATTGTAATTTAATTTTTTCTGAAACATACCAACTATAATCATAATGCCAATTTGCAGTAGTGACAAACAGGGTATATTTAGCCTAATAGATTAATTACTAGTCAAATTATTGCAACGGTACACAATCTGTGTCTTCTACTGATCTTTCTAGCCCGGTACGTCCAACTAACGCTATATTCAACGGCTACTAACGCCAGATATTAAGTGGACGACCTGTAAGTGAAGAAAATCCGTAAATAACATAATGAAATAGCAATCACCGGCGATGTTGTCGTGAAGCTCCCTTGTGACCTTGGGGTTGATGTTTAACTGGGCCACGACGGCCCAAACAGGAAGACAATATGATTGATACGTCACAGTATCACCCCAGTATCTCGCCCATCGATGCGCCACGGCGCGGGGTGTGTAGGAACTGTAGAGCTGGCGCACCACCACTCGACGATAAGGGTTCGTCATCAGAGGGTCGAGGGCACCCGCAAACAAACCAGGAGCGTTCACACCACGCTCGAAATGTAATCATCTACACAACGCGATGGCATTTTCCTATATTTCCAGGGCTTGTATGGGCAGTTTGAAATGTGTCCATACCGTTACTATTGTGATACACATTAAACATTTTATCGCGCAGCATTTATCGTTAAACAAATGAAGTATGTGTTTAGGTCACTTTTGTGCAGTAGAAGTCGGTCCGTCACTTATCTCGGGAAAATGAAATGGATATGGAAAAAAGTGCAGGTGTCATTTTTCCTATCCATGGTCCGTTGATCTGGTGCTTGACCTTCGTATCAACTGAACCGAAAAAGCAAAATGTGAGATGCGACAATAAATATTTAATAAATATACAAAATATATTTCAATATTTAATAAATATACAAAATATATTTCAATACTCATGCAATCCTGTATGTTAATAGCTTGATAATTTGATAAACAAAATTTAAGTATATATTCACTATGTTGAAGTAACTTTGTTATGCTTGAAATGTTGCCACCCAACTCGACCTCCCCCTCACGAAAAACTACCTTTTTCTTACGGAATTCCTGCATTGCGTGAAAATAAGGCGTGGGCTAAAACTGCAATGTATTCTGTTGTGTTAGTGTAGCGCTTGGAGACTCAGGGTGCGGAATGGTCTAAGTGACAGCTGCCGTGGACGTGGGCGGCCGTGCATGCCCTGAATGAGACCCCGTGTCAGGCCTCTTAATAGTGCATAAGCCCTACCCTTAAATACAGTCATTATACTCAGCCACTTGGGGAACTCAAAACGATTGGCTGCATGTCAAAAAATGAACTTTTCAGTCAAGATGAACTGTTACTTCGGTGGCGAATTCTTGCTACGTGATGGCTGTCATGATGGAAGTGAAAAATATATAGCATTGAATGTGTTCGGGTTTGGTTTTGGTTTTCAAATAGGCCTATCCTAAGAAAGCCTCACCCGATGTCAGTACACCTTCTGATCTGAATCAGGTGTGCCTACCCGATGTCAGTACACCTTCTGGTCTGAATCAGGTGTATCTATCCGATGTCAGTACACCTTCTGGTCTGAATCAGGTGTGTCTAACTGATGTCAGTACACCTTCTGGTCTGAATCAGGTGTGTCTACCCGATGTCTGTACACCTTCTGGCCTGAATCACGTGTGCCTACCCGATGTCAGTACACCTTCTGGCCTGAATCACGTGTGTCTACCCGATGTCAGTACACCTTCCGGCCTGAATCACGTGTGTCTACCCGATGTCAGTACACCTTCTGGTCTGAATCAGGTGTATCTAACTGATGTCAGTACACCTTCTGGCCTGAATCACGTGTGCCTACCCGATGTCAGTACACCTTCTGGCCTGAATCACGTGTGTCTACCCGATTTCAGTACACCTTCTGGTCTGAATCAGGTGTGCCTACCCGATGTCAGTACACCTTCTGGCCTGAATCAGGTGTGTCTACCCGATGTCAGTACACCTTCTGGCCTGAATCAGGTGTGTCTACCCGATGTCAGTACACCTTCGGGTCTGCATCAGGTGTGTCTAACTGATGTCAGTACACCTTCTGGCCTGAATCAGGTGTGTCTACCCGATGTCAGTACACCTTCTGATCTGAATCAGGTGTGTCTACCCGATGTCAGTACACCTTCTGGTATGAATCAGGTGTGTCTACCCGATGTCAGTACACCTTCTGGCCTGAATCAGGTGTGTCTACCCGATGTCAGTACACCTTCTGGCCTGAATCAGGTGTGTCTAACTGATGTCAGTACACCTTCTGGTCTGAATCAGGTGTGTCTACCAAATGTCATTATACCTTCTGGCCTGAATCACGTGTGTCTACCCGATGTCAGTACACCTTCTGGTCTGAATCAGGTGTGCCTAACTGATGTCAGTACACCTTCTGGCCTGAATCAGGTGTGTCTACCCGATGTCAGTACACCTTCTGGTCTGAATCAGGTGTGTCTAACTGATGTCAGTACACCTTCTGGTCTGAATCAGGTGTGTCTACCAAATGTCATTATACCTTCTGGCCTGAATCACGTGTGTCTACCCGATGTCAGTACACCTTCTGGTCTGAATCACGGGTGTCTAACTGATGTCAGTACACCTTCTGGCCTGAATCAGGTGTGTCTACCCGATGTCAGTACACCTTCTGGTCTGAATCAGGTGTGTCTAACTGATGTCAGTACACCTTCTGGTCTGAATCAGGTGTGTCTACCCGATGTCAGTACACCTTCTGGTCCGAATCAGGTGTGTCTACCCGATGTCAGTACACTTTCTGGTCTGAATCAGGTGTGTCTAACTGATGTCAGTACACCTTCTGGCCTGAATCAGGTGTGTCTACCAAATGTCAGTACACCTTCTGGCCTGAATCAGGTGTGTCTACCCGATGTCAGTACACCTTCTGGCCTGAATCTGATGTGTCTACCTGATGTCAGTACACCTTTCTGTCTGAATCCGATGTGTCTACCCAATATCAGTACACCTTCTGGTCTGAAGCAGGTGTGCCTACCTGTTGTCATTACACCTTCTGGTCTGAAGCAGGTGTGCCTACCCGATGTCAGTACATTTTCTGGCCTGAATCAGGTGTGTCTAACTGATGTCAGTACACCTTCCTGTCTGAATCCGATGTGTCTACACAATATCAGTACACCTTCTGGTCTGAAGCAGGTGTGCCTACCTGATGTCATTACACCTTCTGGTCTGAAGCAGGTGTGCCTACCCGATGTCAGTACACTTTCTGGCCTGAATCAGGTGTGTCTAACTGATGTCAGTACACCTTCCTGTCTGAATCAGATGTGTCTACCCGATGTCAGTACACCTTCGGGCCTGAATCTGATGTGTCTACCTGATGTCAGTACACCTTCTGGCTTGAATCAGGTGTGTCTAACCGATGTCAGTACACCTTCTGGTCTGAATCAAGTGTGTCTAACTGATGTCAGTACACCTTCTGGTCTGAATCAGGTGTGTCTACCCGATGTCAGTACACCTTCTCGCCTGAATCACGTGTGTCTACCCTATTTCAGTACACCTTCTGGTCTGAATCAGGTGAGCCTACCCGATGTCAGTACACCTTCTGGCCTGAATCACGTGTGTCTACCCGATGTCAGTACACCTTCTGGTCTGAATCAGGTGTATCTAACGGATGTCAGTACACCTTCTGGCCTGAATCACGTGTGCCTACCCGATGTCAGTACACCTTCTGGTCTGAATCAGGTGTGTCTACCCGATGTCAGTACACCTTCGGGTCTGCATCAGGTGTGTCTAACTGATGTCAGTACACCTTCTGGCCTGAATCAGGTGTGTCTACCCGATGTCAGTACACCTTCTGGTCTGAATCAGGTGTGTCTACCCGATGTCTGTACACCTTCTGGTCTGAATCAGGTGTGTCTACCCGATGTCAGTACACTTTCTGGTCTGAATCAGGTGTGTCTACCCGATGTCAGTACACCTTCTGGTCTGAATCAGGTGTGTCTAACTGATGTCAGTACACCTTTTGACCTGAATCAGGTGTGTCTACCCGATGTCAGTACACCTTCTGGTCTGAATCAAGTGTGTCTACCTGATGTCAGTACACCTTCTGATCTGAATCAGGTGTGTCTACCCGATGTCAGTAAACCTTCTGGTATGAATCAGGTGTGTATACCCGATGTCAGTACACCTTCTGGCCTGAATCAGGTGTGTCTACCCGATGTCAGTACACCTTCTGGCCTGAATCAGGTGTGTCTACCCGATGTCAGTACACCTTCTGGCCTGAATCAGGTGTGTCTAACTGATGTCAGTACACCTTCTGGTCTGAATCATGTGTTTCTACCAAATGTCATTATACCTTCTGGCCTGAATCACGTGTGTCTACCCGATGTCAGTACACCTTCTGGTCTGAATCACGTGTGTCTAACTGATGTCAGTACACCTTCTGTCCTGAATCAGGTGTGTCTACCCGATGTCAGTACACCTTCTGGTCTGAATCAGGTGTGTCTAAATGATGTTAGTACACCTTCTGGTCTGAATCAGGTGTGTCTACCCGATGTCAGTACACCGTCTGGTCTGAATCAAGTGTGTCTACCCGATGTCAGTACACTTTCTGGTCTGAATCAGGTGTGTCTACCCGATGTCAGTACACCTTCTGGCCTGAATCAGGTGTGTCTACCCGATGTCAGTACACCTTCTGGCCTGAATCAGGTGTGTCTAACTGATGTCAGTACACCTTCTGGCCTGAATCAGGTGTGTCTACCAAATGTCAGTACACCTTCTGGCCTGAATCAGGTGTGTCTACCCGATGTCAATACACCTTCTGGCCTGAATCAGGTGTGTCTAACTGATGTCAGTAGACCTTCGTGTCTGAATCATATGTGTCTACCCGATGTCAGTACACCTTCGGGCCTGAATCTGATGTGTCTACCTGATGTCAGTACACCTTTCGGTCTGAATCCGATGTGTCTACCCAATATCAGTACACCTTCTGGTCTGAAGCAGGTGTGCCTACCTGATGTCATTACACCTTCTGGTCTGAAGCAGGTGTGCCTACCCGATGTCAGTACACTTTCTGGCCTGAATCAGGTGGGTCTAACTGATGTCAGTACACCTTCCTGTCTGAATCAGATGTGTCTACCCGATGTCAGTACACCTTCGGGCCTGAATCTGATGTGTCTACCTGATGTCAGTACACCTTCCTGTCTGAATCCGATGTGTCTACCCAATATCAGTACACCTTCTGGTCTCAAGCAGGTGTGCCTACCCGATGTCAGTACACCTTCTGGTCTACATCAGGTGTGTCTACCTGGTGTCAGTGGTCTGAATCAGGTGTGTCTAACTGATGTCTGTACACCTTCCTGTCTGAATCAGATGTGTCTACCCGATGTCAGTACACCTTCGGGCCTGAATCTGATGTGTCTACCTAATGTCAGTACACCGTCCTGCCTGAATCCGATGTGTCTACCCAATATCAGTACACCTTCTGGTCTGAATCAGGTGTGTCTACCCGATGTCAGTACACCTTCTGGTCTGAATCAGGTGTGTCTACCCGATGTCAGTACACCTTCTGGTCTGAATCAGGTGTGTCTACCCGATGTCAGTACACCTTCTGGTCTGAATCAGGTGTGTCTAACTGATGTCAGTACACCTTCTGGCCTGAATCAGGTGTGTCTACCCGATGTCAGTACACCTTCTGGTCTGAATCAGGTGTGCCTAACTGATGTCAGTACACATTCTGGCCTGAATCAGGTGTGTCTACCCGATGTCAGTACACCTTCTGGTCTGAATCGGGTGTGTCTAACTGATGTCAGTACACCTTCGGGTCTGAATCAGGTGTGTCTACCCGATGTCAGTACACCTTCTGGTCTGAATCAGGTGTGTCTACCCGTGTCAGTACACCTTCTGGTCTGAATCAGGTGTGTCTACCCGATGTCAGTACACCTTCTGGCCTGAATCAGGTGTGTCTACCCGATGTCATTACACCTTCCTCTCTGAATCAGGTGTGTCTAACTGATGTCAATACACCTTCTGGTCTGAATCAGGTGTGTCTACCAAATGTCAGTACACCTTCCTGTCTGAATCAGATGTGTCTACCCGATGTCAGTACACCTTCGGGCCTGAATCTGATGTGTCTACCAGATGTCAGTACACCTTCCTGTCTGAATCCGATGTGTCTACCCAATATCAGTACACCTTCTGGTCTCAAGCAGGTGTGCCTACCCGATGTCAGTACACCTTCTGGTCTGAAGCAGGTTTGCCTACCCGATGTCAGTACACTTTCTGGCCTGAATCAGGTGTGTCTAACTGATGTCAGTACACCTTCCTGTCTGAACCAGATGTGTCTACCCGATGTCAGTACACCTTCGGGCCTGAATCTGATGTGTCTACCTGATGTCAGTACACCTTCCTGTCTGAATCCGATGTGTCTACCCAATATCAGTACACCTTCTGGTCTCAAGCAGGTGTGCCTACCCGATGTCAGTACACCTTCTGGTCTACATCAGGTGTGTCTACCTGGTGTGAGTCGTATGACTCAGGTGTGTCTACCTGATGTCAGTACACCTTCCTGTCTGAATCCGATGTGTCTACCCAATATCAGTACACCTTCTGGTCTGAAGCAGGTGTGCCTACCTGATGTCATTACACCTTCTGGTCTGAAGCAGGTGTGCCTACCCGATGTCAGTACACTTTCTGGCCTGAATCAGGTGTGTCTAACTGATGTCAGTACACCTTCCTGTCTGAATCAGATGTGTCTACCCGATGTCAGTACACCTTCGGGCCTGAATCTGATGTGTCTACCTGATGTCAGTACACCTTCTGGTCTCAAGCAGGTGTGCCTACCGATGTCAGTACACCTTCTGGTCTGCATCAGGTGTGTCTACCTGGTGTGAGTGGTCTGAATCAGGTGTGTCTAACTGATGTCAGTCCCCCTTTTGGTGTGAATCAGGTGTGTCTAGTCAATGTCAGTACACCTTCTGGTCTGAATCAGATGTGTCTACCAGATGTCAGTACACCTCCTGGCCTGAATCAGGTGTGTCTACCCGATGTCAGTACACCTTCTGATCTGAACCAGCCGTGTCTACCTGGTGTCAGTGATCTGAATCAGGTGTGTCTAACTGATGTCAGTACACCTTCAGGCCTGAATCAGCACTGTCTACCCGATGTCATTACACCTTCCTGTCTGAATCAGGTGTGTCTAACTGATGTCAGTACACCTTCTGGCCTGAATCAGCAGTGTCTACCCGATGTCATTACACCTTCCTGTCTGAATCAGGTGTGTCTACCCGATGTCATGACACTTTCCTGTCTGAATTAGGTGTGTCTACCTGGTGTCAGTTGTCTGAATCAGGTGTGTCTAACTGATGTCAGTACACCTTCTGGCCTGAATCAGCAGTGTCTACCCGATGTCATTACACCTTCCTGTCTGAATCAGGTGTGTCTACCCGATGTCATTACACCTTCCTCTCTGAATCAGGTGTGTCTACCTGGTGTCAGTGGTCTGAATCAGGTGTGTCTACCCGATGTCAGTACACCTTCCTGTCTGAATCAGGTGTGTCTGAATGCTTGCAACATGATCAGTTCCGATTTATATATATTTGAATCCTGAATAACAGTGGATGTCTGCCCAGTACTCTCATTATTCATTCCTCTCGTCGTATTTTCCCAGGTTTACATCTCCTATTTCTCACGGTCTTGGCTGATACCTTTAACCATGTTATGCCTTATAAGTCCTCAAAGCTCATGAAAAACTGGTTTATTCTCCTTGTTTTCAAGTGAAGCGTGCTCGAGTACCAGAACTCATCCGGCTGACGCCCCCGAAAGCTGTGTTGTTCTTTCTCAAAATTCCTTTCTTTAACCAACACTTACGTAATAGCATCATTTCGCATCAGTTTACCCCTACCACTACTTTATGTTTGTGTAACAAGCCCCCAAAAAACTAACATCAGATGCAAAAACAGCAGATACTAAAATGTTAGTGTATACCCACTTGCCAAAGAAAAATAAGACTACTTAGACAAATTGATGGTTATCGATTCCGGCCAAAGACATTACAAAAGTCGTTACTCGCCTTAGGTTAAGTAGGTGGCGCATATGTTTACTGCGTAAGAACACTCCTACTTGAACGACTTCTACCTCAAGGAGAGGGGGTGGCTAACATAAACGATTAAGTGCACAAGGCTGCATGCTGGTGAGGCCGATATATCACACATCATATATATGCGACTATCGTTTCTCTTACACTACAACTTTCACAGAAAAGCATAAAGATCGACACATTCAGAGGACGAGAGTAAATGTTTTCTTCCGTTTAACACTTACCATACAAGATACTCATGCAACCTTTATAGGTACATCAACGGCGTGAAGAAGCCCCCCGCCCTTTAGACCCTAAGATATATTTGCCCCAAATCAAATTGTGAGCACCACGGTCTCTCATTCATCCTCTGTCGCAGTCAAGTCATAGGCCTATATCAAACGAAATAACATTACATATCAAATGTTGATGGCACCAATTATGCCGGTAGAAAATGTCGGAAATGTACAGTATAGCATGAGGAAATGCTTGTAGCTTGTCGTTTAATGGTGTAGCGACATTTAAAATAAATATGGTTATGAATTAATGCATATTACACTCTTGTATCAGAAGTCAATTTACACTGAGCTAGTCCAGGCCTAGTTTACACAGGGATATAAAGGATTATGTTGTCTGTAGCTCCGGCATCCCACCAACGGCATAGTAAGTGTTTATTTTTTCATTTATCCTCCGCACAAAGCCGTACACATTTCTCTTTCCAATCCTTTTGAAATGTCAGGCTGTTACAACTATATGTTTTTATCTTTATGCAATGCCTTGATTCTGAGATATATTGCACATATTTAATACATTGTCCAACTTGAGATAACAAAAACAAATATTTCTGGTAAGCAACTATTACGTGAATCAAAAACAATCCCGAAAACATGATAATTCGATTTGCAAGATTTGAATGCCCAAAGGGCCTTTCAACGAAGAGAAAGCTCTCACCATTGCCATGCACGAAGATACCACTTAGCTTTAGAGTCTGACGCCTACACGACATCCCATGGGGCGCATGTGCGTCATGCTAGGCGATTTTAATGCCTTTCAGTTGAGTTTCTTTTTGTGCGATAGACAGACCTCAAGGTCGAGGTACCATCTCGATACAAAGAAGGTGAACCGCGTAACCGGTGCATCTCTTATTCTAGACATAACCTGTGCATTCTCTTTGCATGGCCTTCCAAAATCATTCTCTATGCATGCTACGACAACAAACAACTACTTGCGCTGTCGGCGATACGTCATCCAAACGCCCACCTTAAAGCCTTCATGTGGATGAAGATGTGAGCTTGCGTCAAGTTTCCGACGAAGACTTCACATGCATTGATCCAGAACATCAATATTCTTTGAAAGTCCTTGTATTCGGTTATGTTATATTCATTGAGAGAGGCAGTAGTGCAGTTTATTTTGCCAGTGTCGTCTTTCTAAGGATGTTCGTCCTAATTTTGTCTAAGTTCAATCGAAGTGGCAAACCAACGATCGCCAGCAACAAATGCATTTAAATGCTAAATACATCACATTTTTATCTATATAAGCACTTTCAGGTAAAGCTCTTTAACTCTTCATTTAATATCACAACTGCCTATACACGTACAAACGGCCAATAGTTCTCACAAATTGGTAGATGCCGAGAGAAATAATTTTTTATCACAGATTCGAGGGGCATTATGAAAACGCTAAGATATCAACGAGTAAGTTTATAATGTGGGATACGCATGCGGTTAGTTGGGTGTGTGCAGTTTCCGCGGTCCTTCTTAGCGGTGGCGAATCGCGCTATTAAACGATATTGTGTCACTGCTAGCGAACTACTTTCCTTCCTACAACTCAAAACATTTCTTGCTGGCATATCTACTGACGAATTAATCATCAATTGAAAATAGTAGCAAAATCCTAATAGTTGAAAATATTGGGAACAAAAGGATAGATATCGTGCAGTAGTTTTGAAATAAATCGTTGTATGATTCCATAGAAATTATAAGTTTTGTGCCAAGTGCCATATGCTAAGAGTTGTTGTCATTGTCTTAAACTAAGTCCAAGCTACTTCTAGCATCCATATGCTAAGACCAATGCACATGAGCATCAATGCTATGGGACACACATTGCCAAGTAACAAGATGTCAGTGGCGGATCCAAGGGGGGGGGGTGTATGAGGTTTAACCCCCACCCCTTCTACAGAGCAAGGGGATGTTAAGGTTGACATTTTTCCAATACCGTTTTTTCATGCAAAATCTAGGCCCCCTGAGATGTTGATCCCCCAAACCCCCGACGTAAAAAAATTGGCTGGACCGAATTGACCGCATGATCTAACTCATCTAACGCTAATCTAAAACCATTAAGAAGGTACGTTAAGCTCTCTTATTCTGTTTGTAAAATAGCCAGGCCTTTTGCACTGGTTTTGTACCGCTAAGTACCGGGGCAGGGGCCTAACGCGTAACAAGTTCGCCCGGCACAACCTATGCCCATGTCAAGAAACTTTTCCAAAATAAATACTTCAGCATTACTGCATTCAATGCCCGCGTCGTGTGCTTTCAATGACCAATGTATGTGTGTTTGCTTCTCTCATGAGAGATCAGAGGGAAGAACCGGTCGCCCGTGTGCATGGCCTTTACGAACTTTAAATTGTTCTCTTGTGGAGAGGACGAAAATAAGTCATCGGGAGACTCCTTAATGGCTCCACTCAATATTGCACTAGATACACCCACAAACTGTATCCCAGTTACGAATGCCATCCATGGGCGAGTGCTGGTTAAGATCACGAGGCGTTCCATGATTTCATGGCCTTACCCAGGGCTTGGCATTTTGCAATTCACCTGTGGAGTGTTTGTCTTCGGAAGGTTCTGGGGTACAGGCAAATGTTGAACGCGTGTTCCGTCTGTGGTTGGTCCGTTGTCATCACGGTGGACTGCCAAGGAACGGCAAGTTAAAGGTGACCTTTCAAAACAAATCCGCCCCATTCACAGGTCGACAGGCCCGTCCTGTCAACGCAATATAATATGTGAAAAGGTTATAGACAACTCCCCAAGGTTCAGGCCAGGACGTTTGGTACAATTTTTATTTTTGCCAGCTACGCACTCGCGAGAGTATACGTATGTATTTATCAAAGATAGGTGTACTAATATCGTTGGTATATATTTACATTTAATTGCAAGCGTTCATCTCGCCGTGGTAACCAATTATTGCATCCAGCAATATAATATTAAGCAATATTAAACTGATTTTGATTCGGTTTAAGAGACGCAAGCGACAATTCTCTGATACCGATACAAGTTTTATCACGCAAGTACTGTTACAAATACGTTAGCACACCTAATTATTAATTAATAACGGTAAAATTTAAATGCAACAACGGCATAATAATATTACTTGCCCTCACGTAAAGCCAATAAGGAACCCCGACCGCCTTAACGTCAAGCCGAAGATGTCATTACCCGGCTTCAGGTTTTTGTCATACGGTGATTATAAAGAATGTCGATGGGAGGAGTGTGTGAGGGGGGGGGGGGTGCTTCTCCATCTGTCATCCACGAATCGTGGGCTGTCCCGGTAAACTGATGCGAATCGTGGGCTGTCCCGGTAAACCGATGCGAATCGTGGGCTGTCCCGGTAAACCGATGCGAATCGTGGGCTGTCCCAGTAACCTGATGCGAATCGTGGGCTGTCCCAGTAAACTGATGCGTATCGTGGGCTGTCCCGGTAAACCGATGCGAATCGTGGGCTGTCCCAGTAAACTGATGCGAATCGTGGGCTGTCCCGGTAAACCGATGCGAATCGTGGGCTGTCCCAGTAAACTGATGCGAATCGTGGGCTGTCCCAGTAACCTGATGCGAATCGTGGGCTGTCCCAGTAAACTGATGCGTATCGTGGGCTGTCCCGGTAAACTGATGTGAATCGTGGGCTGTCCCAGTAAACTGATGCGAAACGTGGGCTGTCCCAGTAACCTGATGCGAATCGTGGGCTGTCCCTCTAAACTGATGCGAATCGTGGGCTGTGCCGGTAAACTGATGCAAATCGTGGGCTGTCCCGGTAAACTGATGCGAATCGTGGGCTGTGCCGGTAAACTGATGCGAATCGTGGGCTGTGCCGTTAAACTGATGCGAATCGTGGGCTGTGCCGGTAAACTGATGCGAATCGTGGGCTGTGCCGGTAAACTGATGCGAATCGTGGGCTGTGCCGGTAAACTGATGCGAATCGTGGGCTGTCCCGGTAAATCGATGCGAATCGTGGGCTGTCCCAGTAACCTGATGCGAATCGTGGGCTGTCCCTCTAAACTGATGTGAATCGTGGGCTGTGCCGGTAAACTGATGCAAATCGTGGGCTGTCCCGGTAAACTGATGTGAATCGTGGGCTGTCCCTCTTAACTGATGCGAATCGTGGGTTGTCCCGGTAAACTGATGCGAATCGTGTGCTGTCCCGGTAAACGTGGCAGCAGCCACTATGTGCTATTGTCGCATATACGTACTACAGATATAGAGAATATTATCGTTATTCGTTGTGTTCACACACAAAAAAAAGGAAATCTGGACTTGAGAACAGTTTTCACATTTCTAGCAAATATTGCGTTCATTCATTGGTCGCTGGGTAGGGTGGGCCCAACCCAGGGTCGCCCCGCTCGATTGGCTTTAGCCAAAAGACAGGGTTAGGGCGGTGGTGGTGGGTGGGGAGCGTGCGGGGCGAGGATTGGGCGCAGGGGGGAGGGGGGTGGTGGTGGGTGGGGAGCGTGCGGGGCGAGGATTGGGCGCAGGGGGGAGGGGGGTGGTGGTGGGTGGGGAGCGTGCGGGGCGAGGACTGGGCGCAGGGGGGAGGGGGGTGGTGGTGGGTGGGGAGCGTGCGGGGCGAGGACTGGGCGCAGGGGGGAGGGGGGTGGTGGTGGGTGGGGAGCGTGCGGGGCGAGGATTGGGCGCAGGGGGGAGGGGGGTGGTGGTGGGTGGGGAGCGTGCGGGGCGAGGATTGGGCGCAGGGGGGAGGGGGGTGGTGGTGGGTGGGGAGCGTGCGGGGCGAGGATTGGGCGCAGGGGGGAGGGGCGGTGGTGGTGGGTGGGGAGCGTGCGGGGCGAGGATTGGGCGCAGGGGGGAGGGGGGTGGTGGTGGGTGGGGAGCGTGCGGGGCGAGGATTGGGCGCAGGGGGGAGGGGGGGTGGTGGTGGGTGGGGAGCGTGCGGGGCGAGGATTGGGCGCAGGGGGGAGGGGGGTGGTGGTGGGTGGGGAGCGTGCGGGGCGAGGATTGGGCGCAGGGGGGAGGGGGGTGGTGGTGGGTGGGGAGCGTGCGGGGCGAGGATTGGGCGCAGGGGGGAGGGGGGTGGTGGTGGGTGGGGAGCGTGCGGGGCGAGGATTGGGCGCAGGGGGGGAGGGGGTTGGTGGTGGGTGGGGAGCGTGCGGGGGCGAGGACTGGGCGCAGGGGGGAGGGGGGTGGTGGTGGGTGGGGAGCGTGCGGGGCG